>JANIJG010165404.1:0-12893 GCA_024611175.1 Megaceryle torquata
ATCCATCTATCTATCTATCTATCTATCTATCTATCTATCTATCTATCTATCTATCTATCTATCTATCTATCTATCTAGCCAGCCAGCCAGCCAGCCAGCCAGCCATTAGACCATAGCCTCAAGTGCTACATCTATTAATTTTTTAAACACCTCCAGGGATATGATGATTCCACTACCTCCTTTGGCAGCCTGTTACAGTGCCGAACCATTCTCTCAGTGAAGAATTTCTAATATCTATCATATCTAATCTAAACCTCCCCAGCACCAAGGTAAGACTGACAGGCCTGTAGTTCCTCAGATCCTCCTTCCACCTCTTCTTGTACGTGAGCGTAAATTATCATAATGATATCCTGTTTTATATACACTCTCCTTAATCCTTTGAATCATAAAATGCTCTGCATGCTTCACTGATTTACAAACTATGTACCTGACCTTTCTGTTCTTGCAAAATAGAGAGCTTCCATTTTCTACTGCGATAGACTTTTTATTCTTTATGAGTCATAATATATCAAATTTTCATATTTTGGATAGTCACCGGTAATGTATTTAATATTTGTAATGAACCATGGTCATTTGGAGGCTAATGTATGGTGACAGAGGCAAGAGTTCTTAAAATGCTTTAAAAAACACAGACATATTTATGCAATGTGTTACATTGATATTGCAAGCATGCAGGCAGTAAATATCTGTTCATACAATAAAAGCTGGTAAAATGTGTTGTTAAACTCAGCTAGACAACTGAAGTCTAAAACTTAATGTTGTAGTGTTATGCAAATTTAATTGGACTAAATTGGACCAAAGGGTTATATATGTTTATGCAACCCTGTTACTGTACAATGCAGAAAATGAGGTCAAAGTTTCAAGCAAAACAAGCAGGAAAACAGAATTCCTCATCCTATGATATGCTAATAAATCCTAGATAGAAGCTCTGATCTGAAAAACCAACTAAATTTAGACTCACTGCATTTTTTTTTTTTTTTACTTTTTTTTTTTTCTTCTCAAAATGACTTCTGCATGGCCTGTTTAGGTCTTTTTTATTCTGCGGTTATCCTCCCCTCAGGAAAGGAATTAACTTACAGAGAAAAGGAAACAGAGGAGGGGGGAGTCTGGGAAGGACTGTCCCATGTGTGTCAATGGGACAATAAGAGGACTGTCCCATGTGTGTCAAATTGCATTCATCACAGGTTGGGATTGAACAAGAGCTACCCTCACTATGCTCAAATAAGCCAAAGAGGCTGATAAACCTACCTCTTAGGAGAGGTGTATTGCTCACTTAATTCGTTTTCTGTATGAATAAAGGAAAGGTTGAATCCACTGAGCACATCTTTGCAGAGCAATAGTATAACTGCTGAGAGTGTAGTGTTAACTGGGGTTAGCTTTGGTTTAGGGTCAGTTTAAACTTAAGGAAACACTGTGTTTCAACAAAGTTAATCTCTGAAAGAGCTTTGAAAGAATTAAATCTACACTGACTTACTTGTTAAAAGATTTACACCGGAATTTAGAATTTTATATATATAAAAGGAAGAAAATAGAGAAAGACAGCTTCTAGTGATGCTTGTTAATATCACTTCCCTCAACATAGAGATTATAATAATATTTTTAGGTGGGGGAATAAAAGAAAAGAAAAACAAGGAGTGCTTTATGCAATGAGTATTTTACAAACAATAATGGGAATCAGCTCCTTCTGATGCTATCTCAATGCCTTACCAGAAACACCTGGAAATATTTACCCATGGTGAGGAGCTTGAGCTGAAGAAGCTCTGTAGTCACTGGGTGCTTGTCCACATTGCATTGCTGGTCTGTTCTCAGCTGCCAGAGATGTTTCAGAGTGCAGCCTTGGAACCTGTGGTGCAGCTGGAAAAAGAGATGTGAGGTTTTTTACGGCCTAGGTGAGGAATCTGGGGAAAGAATCAATGTTTAAAAGTGTTCCTTTAAAATGTGAGTAGTATTTCCTCCTGATCTTGCTACTGATACAATCTTGAAGAATGGGTGAAAGAGCTGGGAATAGGTTAAAGAAGTTTGTTGAGTTGTCACTTGCCTGAAAGCTGAAACTACATTTGGTCTTAAGAGTATTCTGGTGTAGCCAGTAGGAACACAATTCCTCAAAAAAGGTTGATTATTAAAAATAAGAAAATTTAGAAATCTATAAAATGTAATGGCCAGTGAAGAAGCAAAAAAAATTACTATAATTTTGTCAGACTTAATCCAGTTAGATTTCTTGATTTGTGTTTTTCCAGAATCTTACAACTTGGTAATATAACAATTCTGTAAATTTCCAATACAATATAAAACTTCTTTCAGTGAAGAAAACAATTAACAGTTTGTGTGGAGGGGAGGAGGCACTGTGTGGTTTTATGTTGTTGTTTGATTTTTAAATTTTGTTTGGTTGGTTTAAATTATTATTTTAAGTGGAATGTATTTTTTCTGCAAGCACTCCTCCTTCAAGCCTTGGAAATAACAAAATGTTTTCAATAGCTGCTTGTTACCAGTCATGAAAGAGAAATAACCCATTGTCTGTTCATGTATTTTCAAGTCAGAAATGAAACTGCATTAGAGACATGAATTACTGTCAAATGGTTTGAAAATTGACAGTGAATCGCCATATGAAGCTGTTAATGGTACTTATAACTTTAGGCAATACAGCCCTTTGTAGAGAAGGAGAAAGGAAAAATGAATGTTTTCACCTACCTAATCGTCCAGTTCACATGTTGTACAACAAAACAAAGCACAGTACATATAATTATGCCTTGACTGTCATGGCTACAGAGCTAGCATTCTCAATCACTTTTTGTCTATCAAAATGTTATTTTGCAACGTCCTAAAAATGTCTTTTAGTATAGCTTTAAATTAAACCAATCAAACCATGCATGAGTTACACTTAATGAAACACTTACTCTTAGAGTGTGTTCATTGCAGGTTACATATTAAGAAATAGTATATGGCAAATTCTTTTTTTTTTTTTTTTTTTTTTTAATACCAATGCTAAACAAAGTAAACCAATCTTTTCCCATGTTATAAACTTGAATTGAACGTTAGACTTTTTTTAGGGGAAAAAAGATAAAAATGTTTGCTTTCTAAAACAAAACAAACCCCAAACAAACAAAAAATTTATTCAGAGATTAAATTTTGACAAAGATTAGGTAACATGAGTTATTTTTGCATAAAGAACAGGACTCAATATAATTTGTAAATCTTCAAGAGTTCTGTGTTATATTAAGTTCCACTGTCTTATAATCCAGTACAGGTTGTCTCAGTTTCTCATAGGTCATGAAATATATTATTTTCTACCTTAAAACCATGGCAACATTACAAATTTGTATGTTGCCTGCATGTAATCAGATTTGGAGAAGTTATAAAAAAATTAGCAAACTTTGCTTTTTGGTCACCTGAATTTCATATTAAATTAATTTCAGTTATAAACACTAAAAAGATGTTTTTTAATAAAACACATGATTTGACTTGATATGTATTAAATTTAATAAGATTACAATTAATTCTATTTGAATGTTTGAGGATATTTGACAGAAATTTTTTTTTTTTTTTTTTTTTTTTCAGAAGCAGAACTCAATCTTTAGGCTAATGTAGCAGTTGTCTGCCTTTCTCAAGTCATCTTTTAAAAACATCATCTGCTCTTTTGGGTTTGACAGTCTTTTTAGTCTGAAAATGAAGACACTGGATTAATTTGACTTTATGAGTTTCAAACCCACTTTTCATGCAATTCTTTTACTGTATGTTGCTGATTTCTACTCATAAATGAGCCTTATTGCATTGCCCAAATTGAAGCAAAATGCTACTAGTATTGACTAATTCTATATATATTTTCTTTTCTTATATTCACATCTGTCTTTGTTTGTATTTCTGTGTTATAGTAATATTTTATGAGCTTTACTGAGGTGTGGTAAAACATTTGCTCAAGGTTAGGTAGATAAAGAATAATGATCTCATAAATTGTTCTTCCCCAAAAGAGGAAGCTGCATGATATTCTAAATGTAAGAGCTGCATTTTTCTTGAGAAAAATAGATTATGCTGGTTGAAAGCTTCACAAGTTTGAGTTTACAATTATATAGGGCTTCATGCAAGATAAAAATAAAGACTGAGTACTGTAAATAAATACTGCAACCACTTAGATGTAAAACTGCTCTGCCTCTTTAGTTCTTGGAAAAGGCTGTGAATCAATACCAGTATGAGTCAATATACTTGTTGACAAGACAGCAAGTCCCATTCATATTTCAGGTTTTTTCTGAACAGCCATAGTATGGTCACTTGATAAGTTAGGGTCAAAAAATACTTGTGTCAGTGTAACATAAAACCTGACATGACTCCTTATGTTTGATTTTGCTCTTTACAACTCAGAACTAGAATTCCTCTGGCTTAACCTAAAGCATAGTCCAGACAGAAGGCATCTTGATGGCTGTTACTGATGGCATCTTGAAACACAGCAGTGGTTTTATTGACCATACTTGGCTGGGTCCCTTGTCTGTCATCTGTGCTGCTCTGCCCTAATGAAGTGCCACTGAAGCTGCAGTGGAGCAGAACCAGAGCACCAGAATTGCATTTTTTTTCATCATACAGGGTCATGGCTGAGAAGTGTGAAATTTTGCTTTGTGACCTTTTTATCATATTGAAGTATTCATAGTAACCTTACAATCATCTTCAGGACCCAGAACATTCTCAATGCTGCACAGTATTAATGATATGCAAAGACACTTAGCATATGTAACTATCTCCCTCTGTGGACATTTGTTTACAGGGTACATCTATGCTCACTCTGCAAATGAGAACGTGTCAGCAATAAGCATTAAAAAAAAAATTGTCACTTTGTACCATATCCTCAGGATCCTTCACATGATACATAGTCCCTCAGTCCTAATGCCACCCTAGTGGAAAGCACTGTACAGTGAAATACTCTTAAGGATGAAAAAATCAAAAGTTGTCTTTTTGAGATTAAGATTCCAGTCTAAACCTCAGGAGACTGAAGATGACTAAAAGAAAGGAGGAAAGACAGAGGGAAAAAGAAAGAAGGAGAAAAAGAATGTTTTATGTATTTTTGTCAGCCAGTGAAGCAAAGGAATATATTTCTCTAAGGTAATTGTGAAGAAAAACAATTGCAAACAAGGAAAAAACCATCATACAGAAAAGAAATCATACAGCACTGGTGCTAATCACAGCTATGGCTTCTTTCATGTTGGGTTCTCATTTAATTCAAATATTTGATGCATACCTATATTAATCCAGTGTCAATTTCATTTATTTTTTTACAGTAAAACTGAAATTTTCATTACAGAGCTAGAGTTTGAAACCCACTAAAAGGAATTTAGTAAAGACATCTCAGCGCTCCTTTTATTTATCAAGGAAGAAAGGTGTGTTTTCTGCACATCAAATTGAAAAATAGTTGGAAACACAGCTGCCTGCTTGATTTGTTCCTCTGTATCCAAAACTGTGAACATTCTGTCTATTTTCCACTACCTACAAGGTTTTCATGTCTTCTGTTTTGAGTCTCAACCAAGTGAGAAAATATGTCTATCTCACTACTGAGAATGAAATGTTCCTACAGTACAAATATGTCTCTGAGAATTAATTTTCTGTGGGAGCACTCGAACACTGCAGTCAAGCTGACAGAGACCCAGGACTTTAAAACAATGTTTTTCAGCCCAATTTCAGTGTATTGAATGAAGTTACCTGTTAAAGACATGTCTTGGAAAACACCATATTAAGTAGAATGTTGTCGCTTCATTACACTGCCTGGTACAGATGGAAAGACTATTTAGTTCCTAGGAAATATGATTACTAAGGAGTCCGCTTTCCAAAATGGTCATCCTAGTTCAATTACTGGCTCACCCTTTTCTGGATGAATTCAAAACATTGACAAGTCTACTGAAAGAAAAAAAAAGCTCTAGAAGAAAATAAACTGAAGCTGAAACTGTAAGACAGACCTAGACACATACAGGAGGGATTAATACACAGCCTCAATTTTGGTTATTGTGAAGCATTTTTGGGGGGTTTTGTTTTGATTTGTAAGTACTCACTTTGTCATAGATTGTTGTTCATTAAAGTTTAGCAGATTATGTTGCATCTTTTGAAGCGAGGCATATAAAGCTCACGTGAATGACAGAGGGAAGGCAGTGCTTTCTCTGGGCTCCCAGGAAAGACCAGTGAGGAAGAACTCTATGTTGAGATTGAGCAGTGAAGTTCAGGACTGGATTATCTGGAATAGTGCAGGGCATCATGAAGTTTTTCTTGTCAAAGAGTATTGTATGGAAAAATTATTGACCTTCTCATTTTTAACCCATTCAAGATAGCCTGTCCAGTTATTCCTTAATAGGCAGTAAACTCAATCTTACGTACATGTATGAAAACACAATTTAGCTTTACAGAACCTGAACAAAGAGCCTTAAACACTGACATTCTAGGAAGGGTCTCAGCTGGTGTGTGATGGATAATGTTTTGACCAGCTCAAGACTTATTTTGCATTGTTATTATCATCCTTTTTTTAATCCTGAAAGGTCAGCCATCAGGAGGAGCCAAAGATTATAATCTCTTTCCCTCCCTCAGGTTTTTAGTTAGTAAGTAATCATGATGAATTTCAATAACAGGTACTATTTCAAATCTCTCACAAGAATGGAAGCATGTATATAGTGTCCTCAGATACATGTCTACATGTATAGTGACCTCAGATACAGTGCTCTTGCCAAGAGTAAGGGTTTAAATGAGGAATGTCAAACACAAGCCTACTCTAATATGTCATGTTGCAGAGCAATCATTGAACCAAAGAAATCAGCCTGCCATTTTCAATTATTCTCACAGAATTTTAGTATAGACAGTCAGGTTGAATGAAGAATTAAATATATGCCTTTTATCTGGATTTTCTATGGTCATATTCCAACACACAGTGACTTGGATATAAGTCAATTATCATCTAGCATTCAAATTACTGGTAAGAGTAGGCAGCAGGACTTCATTCTACTTCTGTTGAAATCAATGGCAATCTCCTTGAATTTAATGACTGTGGATCAAGGTCCTGATTCACTGTAACCACAGATTGCTGTGCTAACCATTTTATCTGGTGGGCTCCTCTGTTTTTGTTTATCTAGATGAGAAAGTGAGATGTGCTGTCAGAAGCTGAGACATTGAATTAAACTAACGCAGTTTAATACAGTGATACATGAATAGTTGTCCTGGTTTGAGTGAGAACAGAACTAATTCTGTTCAGTGATTTTACTTTTCAGCTCAGTTATTCTAACTGCACTGCCTGAAGTCAGCAGCCTGTTTTCACAGGCAGTGTCTGCTTCTAGCAGGGATAACACCTGATGTTTAGAGTTACTACCAAGGATGGGTGTGAAGAGCAAGGCCACTGATGGATCTTGTGTACCACATGAGGGTTGCAGAAAGTAAAAGGCTGCACTTGCAGGGAGGCATGGACAGACAGGACAGGTGGCTCTAAACTGATCAGTGAGGGATTCTATCCCATATACATTATATTTGGTATAAAGCTGAGGGTCTCGTCCCCCTCTCTTTGCCCTCCTGGCCCGCTTTGCTCAGCTTGGCTTGGCTCGTCTTTTGGTTTCTTCCTCAGAGTATCTGAGTTTGTCCATTCTGCCTTCAATTCCCATCTGTGTGTTCCTTAATCCAGTACCAGAATCCAGCTCCTGAACACAGCTTCCATCTGCTGCTGTGCCCAGTCTGGGACTCTCCCGGTGCCTGCTTCACAGCATCAGTGATGTTGTAATTGCCATCAGGGGGATCGGGTTGGATACTGGGTTTGTATGTATTTGTATGTATCTATTTTTATTACTATTGTTTTCATTTTCATGAAAGCTGTTCTAGTTTCCTTTTCTAATTGCTAAGTCTCTCTCCCTTATTCCCTTTCTCTTCCCCTTTGGGGAGGGATGGGGGTTAACAGAGAACATCTGTTGTAGGTTTAAGGGGCTGCCCTGACCATAAACTGTGACAATAGTCCATTTACACTGTAGTAAAATAAATAACTAAATACTTTTTCTGATTATTTTATATTGGCTGAGAAGTAGTTTCAGCTAAACTTGAGTAGACATTTGCATTCCAGGAAGAGAATAGTTGCTAAGGAGCATAATAAAGGCATGTAAGCTATGAACTTTTCCATGGTGATGAAGAATAAGATGGTAAATTCTTCAGACAGAGAGGCTGTATCTTTGTTACGCATGTACATCTGCTGTCCCATATATGTCTCATCCTGGGAGATACCTTTCCCACTACTGTACTATATTCAGTAAACAGCACGGAAGTTGAATTTGCCAGTGTGTAAGTGATGATCACAGAAAGCAGCTCTGTCTGCTCTGTTTCTGTTAGTACAGCAACTAGGAAAAACAATGAGTGTATAAGTCAACTCAAAGAACATTTTTTACAGAAAATACAATGAAAAGCACTCATTCTTAGGCCATCCACATATCCCAATCACTTTTATACAATCTTTTCTTAATATACAGGGTGTATTATTGAACCTGAGCTTCCAATCCTTAAAAATTGTTACTGTCTTTCATTTTAATGTGTTAAACTTTCTGAACAATTGAGCAGTAATTTGCACAGGTAGAAACGCTGCTACAAGCAACAAAAAATCAGACCTTAAATATCCATTTTGAGAGCTTTTTTTCTTTGTGCCCCTTAAACATGAGTCACTCTTGGCAGGAACAGCCAGACCTTCACGTGCACACAAATGGTATTCTGTTTTGACTGGCTATGCTTCAGCAAATGATTTATATATTAACAAAGAGTCAACGACAGCCTGATTTGGGATCTGGAGCCCTGGACTGAATCCATTGCAGGCTCTGGCACTGATGATTCTTGATTGCTAATGTTCACAATGGCAGCATTGGCAGCATACTGAACAAAAACTTATTTCTGTCTTATGAATTGCTGTCTTCAACAGCTTATCATTTTCTTTTTCTGTTGATCTCTAAATGTAGCAGATGAGAAGACAGAAATGGGAAACAATCTAAGTCAAATTACCTGAAAAATCTTTCTGTACGCTTACTAACAGTTAAAAGTGCAAAATTTACCACTGTTCTTGGAACCATCGGAATACCAATGCACAGTACATTCCAATTACATTTTAATTTAGGGGTATAGGTGAGTTATAAGTAGTCCATAGGCCTTATGCTGCCTACTTGTGCAGACAGGAATTTCACTTTGAATAGATGATTCTCTGGAGAAAAAAAAGGACTATATATGCTGAGACCATATCAAAATGGTTTTGAAGGGACTTTTTGGATTATTGGTTATCTGTTGCATAAAATACTTTATATTATTTTACTGAAAATTAGAATATTTACACAACACCTTTGATAGCAGCTGTAGATCATTGTTAGTGTTTCACTGGGGTCTGATCCGAGTCATGCATAGTCAATGCATAAATGGTCAGATTTTCTTTGAGTTATGTTGGCAATACAGTGTATATGTTGGTGTTCAAGCAGTAAGAACAGCACGAAATATATTTCTGAAGACAATAATAATCTGAAACTTCAAAAATTAGATCTATGAATGTATTTCACTACATTAAATTCTAAATCACCTGCTTTTCAGCACGCACTCATAGTAATGAGGCCACATGTGTTGTAGTAGATATGTCATCATAAGAACCACAAAAACTGTAGCCACTAAGAGAAGGAAATACCAACAGGAGTCTTGGTTCATAAATACTTGTCTGTCTTGGGGACATAGGATTTAATTCTGGTTTGCAAGTCAGTTGCTAATTCCACTAATGAACTTTTGTATTGAGATTCATTTATTTTATAGAAGACAGAATAAGCTGTGTGGGTGGAATACTCATGTGTAGGCCAAGAGACCCATATTTTGTGCTCTCTCTCTCTCTGCAAGTATTTGAACTTCTAGCTGTCAATAGTCGAAACTGTAACTGTAAGTCATAAGGAAATCTGAAGCAGATGGTTTTGTTTGAAGATTATATACTCTGCATGTATTATTTATGTGTTACTGTAATGGGAAGAACCCTTGAATAAGAAGTACAAATTCCCAAGCAATTAATATAAAAGAGCAAGGAATTATATTAAAACTTTGATTTATCATTTCAAGAGCCCATGAACTTGGAAAACAGAGAATCAGACTATTTTTCTTGTTTAATGACTGATGAATAGTATGAATTCTTTTAACTAGGAGATCCATGGAAGTGCACTATGCCTTGGAGCACATTGGAAGACTACAAATTGGGAGCAATCACCTTTGCTGTTAATAGGTGACTTCAGGTAGCCAAAGCAATGGGACATAGGTCTGTGTCCTGAGTAAATCTTCTTCCCGAGATGGATTTAATGAATAAATTAAAAAAAAAAAAAAAAAAGTGTTTTGTTCAAACCCAAGTCTATTAGATGCTACACCCTAGCACAGCTATAGGTCATGTTGCTATATTCCTTTGTTTTGGCGTTCTAGTCCTTCAGTTTCCCCACTATCTTCATGTTGGTATAAAGGCTGAGCACTCCCTGGCAGGTACATAGGCAGTTCCTTTGATGAGAAGAGTAGAATATCTGATGTACACTTGAGTGCTTTCCCTACGTGTAGACTAGGTGTTTAATCCAAAACTTAATCCAAAGAACCTATACAACATAGATACATCTTGTGTTCTCCACTCAGTTCCAAACTATGGTGTGCAGGTATATGCTTCTTCCACAGACATAGCCTCTGAAAAGTCCTTTAAGAGCTAGCTCTGGAGAATAAGAGGAAGCATGAAAAGGGTTACCTAAAAACAAGGTCAGAAGTTATTCTACATCAGCCTAGACTGTCAACTAAGAAATTAATGCTGGAAATGAAGGAGGGGCTAAATTGTGCAAGAGAACACTGTACAGATAGCCCATTGCTTGTGAAGATTTGAGTCACTAAGCTCACATGACAGAGCTCTTTACCAGACCCAGCTTGGACATGGAGGAAATAAAATCATCTTCTTAATAACCATTATATCTCCAAGAGGTATACATGAAAACATCAACAATTCAGAAATCCCTGACTGCTGGGAAGAAAGATGTACCACTTAGCTTGCTTTGTTAAATAGCAATTTTCTGACATCACTGAACAGTAAATGAGGTAGATCTGTTATTTAGATGTCCTAGAATATGTGATAAGATTGCACAGTTGAGTTGTCTGTCTCAATGTTATCTGTTTCAGTAAGCACCTGTTACATGAAAGCTCAGTGTCATGAGCTTTTGCTTTTGAAATAGAAATAATTGTCTATTTCCCTTAACAATTGATTATCATTTTTATAGGGGCACTGAATTGTTCATTGGCAATGACGCAGAAGACTTGTGTCCAAAATTGCACAGGTATATCAAGGTATATCAAGATATGGTGGTATTTTTTGCAAATTAAAAAAAAAATTCCTACCTATGCATTTTTTTCCAAACAATTAAAAGTGCTTCAAGAGATCTCTCTGAAAATGCAGATTTCAATTAGAAGAGGATAAAGTGAAAATAACATTTTTTTCAGAACATGATTAAGTTCACTTGACCTTGCAGGTCCAAAGCTAATTTCAAAATTTCATCAGGGAACCAGCTTTCTCAGATGTAATGTGGATCTGCCATGCATGCCTGGCCTAGGCCTGGCCATTCTGGGCTTCCAATTTGTCCCAGCCCTGCGGCAGATCAGTATAATACTTGCAGAAAAATGTAGTTTTGATGTTCACAGTGATAGGACAACTCAACTAGATATTAAAGCAGGATTCCTTTGGTGGAGTTAGCCAAAACCAAAACAACAACAACAACAAAAACAAACAAACAAAAAAACCAACACAAAAACAACAACAAAAAAAACCCCAAACAAAACAAAAAATAACTTTAAAATACTCTGGACATTACAAACCTGTTCCTTTAAGAGTATTCATATTTATTTTAATGGGAGAAATGTTGCAACAGAAGCAAATTTCTTGTCAAATGTCTTTCTGTCAGCCAGTGGCACAGGCCTTAGTAGTATAATGCAGAAGAACGTTTTGTTTTGTATGATGGATATCTTAATACTAGAAGCTATCTAAGATACAACTACTTCTACTCCTAATCGTAACTCCACTAATCATAAATTTAGTTGTCACACTCTAGATTAGATTATTCAATGGAAATAACCAAAATCTCAGAAAAATGCAAAATTATCCTCATTTTCCAGATCCTCTTACAGAGGTAGTGGATCCTTCAGGAAATGTAGGTATCTATAGTTGCTGGAAAAATCTACTTTTTGCATCTCCAGTTTGGACAGCTCTGGAGCTTTAGTACAATGGCTATGCTGATGGGCATAGGTTAGGTTTTATGATCACATCCTCATGTGATGTAAGTTAAAACAGGATGAGTATAGTCCTTACCTGCTTCTGTTTGGAACGTTGAGCAGTTAATCTAATTTATTTTTTTTTATTTGTGATTCCTCCATTGGAGATAAGGTTTTCTTTGCCACTGGTAGCTTTTTCATTTCACCCTGTTAGTATGTCCAAATTCACATATTGCTTTACCACTAGCTCAGAAGACTTGAAATTTGAAGCAAACTTTGAATTAGTCTGGTAAACATAGAAGAAAAGGATGGAAAAGAGATGGCATTGTTTGTGACAGAACAATTTTGTAGTAAATCATTTTTATAACTTTTTATTCCAGTCAGCTCAATAGTATAGTTGAACTAGCAATGAAATGACAAAAGCTCAATCATAAATTTGCAAAAGTGCAGCTTTTTCATGGTGAAAACTACTGTGGTGTACCAAGGCAAGCAGATGTTTGTCTTGGTCTGAGGCTGAAGAAGGTAACAAAAATCTAAGCATAAATAACAAGAATTCTCAAGGTCTTTTTTTTTTTTTTTTTTTTTTTTTTTTTTTTATTTCCTATAGCAAGAAAAAAAGAAAAGATAACTAAGAGTTTGTAATTTCCCCCCTTAACAAAACAATGAAAATT
>JANIJG010165405.1:0-12889 GCA_024611175.1 Megaceryle torquata
GGAGCCTGTGCCAGGCTGCCCAGAGAGGTTGTGGAGTCTCCTTCTCTGGAGAGATTCCCACCCTGCCTGGACCCTGCACTGCTGGGCCCCCTGCTCTGGGTGACCCTGCTGGAGCAGAGAGGTTGGACGAGATGATCTCCAGAGGTCCCTATACTGGGGTTCTCTGAATTTCTAAGCCCTTTTGTCCCTCCAGCTGGTTGTATCCTTAGCCTCTTTGGAGGGTTTGCTTCCTCACTGAGCCCCTATGTTCAAAGCACCCCAATCTTCACCAGCAGTGAGTGTGAGAGAGTGATGAGCAACATTGCTTCTGGTACCTCCAGGTGGTTAACCTGGTTTTGGGCTGCAGGGAAGAAACTGCAGCTGATGGAGCTGCTTGTGCCAGACTCTTGTCCTGGAGGACATGGGTGTGGTTTGCATTTGGTCCTCGAGAGATGATGGTAGCATCATCTACAGGTAGAGCTGCTGTCCCAGAGGTGGTGGCTTAGAATAGTAGACTGGTTTGGGTTGGAAGGGACCTTTCAAGCTCATCCAGTCCAACCCCCCTGCAGGGAGCAGGGACATCTGCAACTAGAGCAGGTTGCTCAGAGCCCTGGTGAACCTCACCTGGGATATTTCCAGGGATGGAACATTGACCACCTCTCTGGACAACCTGGGGCCAATGTTTGCTGGATTAGACTGAAATCCCACTTTCTATTGTCATGAGTCTCATGTTGTGATGTTCTCATTTTGGTTAAACCACCAGGAAAATGCTCCCCTCAAAGTTTTCTGAGGTGGACCTGCTTCTGGGAATGGCTGTGGCCAGGTTCTTCCTGCAGTGATGAGTGACAGGTGGTGATTTTTGCTTTTTTTATATATATATATATATTTTCCCCCTGAATCGCGGGGTTTCGTTGTGTTTTGAGGGACTCATCTGCAATGGGGACAAGTCCCCTCTAGATGGCAGAAATGGCAGCAGGAAAGCCCAGGGGGTTCTGCGCTTGGCGAGCAGCAAAACGCTGAGGTGCAGGACGCGGCGCCGGCCTCAGTCCGGTGGTCTCTGGCCACCGCTTTGGACCTGCGGCGCTTGTCACCAGATGGAATTGCCCAGCTCCTGCCTCCTCAACCCTCCTGCCATCACCCCAAGAGCCACACGCCCACCAGCCCCGAGCCCAGCCTCCGGGAGAGGTGAGTGGAACCCGGGCACGGGAAAGGACAATGCTTCAGCCAGGCAGCAGCTGGAAAATGAGGGGAGGGTGGTGAGAAAAAATCAATTTAGATCATTTGCTAGGGGGAACAAAAAGGGGAATCCTAAAGAACCTGCCCTGCATCGGGTGACCTGCTTTCAGCAGCCGCCGCTGCATCTGGCAGAGCAAAGCAGTGAATGCCTGGCTGCCCGGCGCTGATGTGAGGTGACACAGTGGATGTTGGGATGGTGATGGGTGGTGGAGGGACTGGGAGCAGGTTGCTGGAGCCAGACTGGTCACCAAGCAGGTGGTAACGGCTGTTGAGCATCTCCAGTGAAGTTGGGGTTTTTTTGGGTGCTGTCAGTGGTGCCCCTCTCCGTGTTGGGTGTTTTGGGAGGGGGCAGCATCCCACCTCAGAAGCAGATGGGTGAAGGCACCTGTTGAGATGAGTTTAATTTCTGTGCCCACCAGAATGGGGCACCTACTTAATTAATTGCCTTTGTAATGACAAATACCTTTCTGCGTCTGTATTTCTGGGACCAGCTCCTCAGGGGATGTGGCCATCTCCACATCCCTGGGGCCTCAGGCAGGGATCGTGCTGAGCATTGTGGTTGAGGTGGCCACCAAACTGAGGCTCCTACATGACCACAAACTGACTTGATGTGGGGTTGGTATCGAGTCATCAGGATGTGATCAAAACAGGGGTTTTCTGTCCTTAAAGATGCTGGTCTTGGGGGGAACATATTTCTCACCTAGGAGATCTTCCAGGCAGGAAGGTGCTGAACATGCCGACCAGTGGGTTTGGAACGTTTTGGGGTGAAGGTGGATGAGATAAAGGACAAGAGGGAGCTAACAGCATCCAGTGTGGGTTTATTAAGCTGTCAGAACAACCTCGTCACCTGGTCCCATGGGACCATGGGGATAGAATTTCTTCTCCTGAGCATGGCTGTAACTCTGGCTGTGATGTTGGTTGCTCCATCTTGGGGTACACCCAGGTGAAGGAATGGCCTTGCTCCTGGGTGGCCTGGAGAAACATCATTAAAATGGGTGTTATATATATCCATTCATTCACTATTTCCTCAGACTGGGATAAAATTGGACAGATTCCAGCTTTTTTTCAGCTCGGCGAGATGCTTTGGGACACGTGGTGGCACTTCATCCTCCATCCCTGCAGGAGGAGGAGGCTGGGGGAGGAAGCACGAGAAGGGTGTGTGAGATAATATGAAGAGCCACCTGCCCTGGGGCCTCTCCTCGGCTGGTGTTGAGGTTGTTCTGGAGCCGATGGCAAACAAAATAACAAATCATTGTAGAGTTTTTGTTTCAAAGCCGTTCTTTTGCAGTCTTTTGTGGGTTTTATTGAATTAGGGGTGACACACTGCTTTTTGGAGCAGGAACCAATCCCTTTTCCCACCCTCTTTGCTCATCTAAGCTCTTTGGCAGAAGAAATGCCTCTTCCATGGGTGAACATGGGGTTGGTGGTGACTTTAGATGCAGAGATGACCTCTGCTCTGACCCAACGGCACCGAGATACCACCCGGGAAGGACATCATGCAGGGATGCATGGAGGGTCAGCAGTCCCCAAAGCCAGTGCCCAAATCATCCTGGGGGAAGCCCAAATCATAGAATGGTGGGGTTGGAAGGGACCTCTGGAGATCAGCGAGTCCAACCCCCCTGCCAGAGCAGGATCACCCAGGGCAGCCCACACAGGAACAGATCCAGGTAGGTTTGGAAAGTCTCCAGAGGAGACTCATTCTTGGGAGAAGCCAAGAAAAGCTGGAGCCATGCTCCAGGATAGCTTCAAGCAGCCAAAATTACCCCGAAGCTCACCCACCCGTGGCTTCTTCCAGCCTATCACAATCATCCCACAGTCCAGAGACTCGTCCTCACTGCGGCTTTTCTTGGTATCTCGGTGCTTTTGGAGGCAGCCTTGATTTTCAAGCTTCCTTCCATGCGACTGCAAAACAGCACCGCAGGGCACAGCCAGCCTGGGAAATAATTGGGCGGCCAGCGTATAAAATAAGCAACGGGGGAGGAAAAATTTTTAAAAAAAGTAGGAATAATGGTGGTTTTCTTGCTTGCCCATTGGTGTTCGGCTCTGTCTGCGTGAGCACTGGGATTTAGCATGTTTAGAACCTTCTAGAGAGGTTGTTCAGGACATCAGTGTGGTCAGGGCTTGGGGGGGGGTTGGGTCTGAGGCCACCAGTTACCAGCTTTTGGGGCAAAACCATTATTTTTCTGCTCTGTTCATCAATATGCAGCAAAGCTCTTCTAGGAAATACTCCAGCAACTGCATTGGCCTCCAACGGGAGCTGAGAGCCTTACTGCAGGTGGGTTGAGGTGTTACCCCTCTCTCTGAGGTCACCCCTCTGTAGAGGAGTCACAGGGTGGGACCTGCCAGCGCTCCCCAACCTGCCGTGGTGCAAAACCTTCTGAATTTGTGCTGGAGAGGATGAGGAGCGTGGGAGGTGGGCTCAGTGGGCTGGAGATGGCTTTCCCTGGATGAAGGATCCAGTCATTCTGGATTGTAGGGCTTTTTTTCTTTTAGGGGGCTGCAGCTGAGATTGGTCTTATGCCAGGTGATGTGGTTCCTGCCCAGGGATCATAGAATGTTTTGGGTTGGAAGGGACCTTTCAAGGTCATCTAGTCGAGCTCCGCCCCGCCGCAGGGAGCAGGGACATCTGCAACTAGAGCAGGTTGCTCAGAACCCTGGCCAACCTCACCTGTTTCCAGGGATCCTGATGATCATTTTGCTCTCTCCCAAAGGACAGCGAGGTGACCATCACATGCTGGCTGCTGCTGACACCTCACCCTGAGAGACCCACCAACATCAACAACAGGTAGGTCCCATGAACCACAGCACCTGATTACCCTTGCTGGGGCTAAGTGACCCTGGTGGGATCCAACCTGACCTTTTCTGGCACCCCTTGGCCAAGACCTTTCCTTCACCAGGGCTTGTTTTTCCCTGATGGCGCTGCTGCCAGAAGGCAAATCATGGGGGAGGATCGAGTTTTCTCTCCAGCACAGGGTACTGGGAGCATCCCATCAGTACGTGATGCTTGTAGGAGCATCTCCAGCTCCATAATAGCCACCCTGGCAGCTGGACCAGGAGCTGAGATCCTTCTGCCTTGCTGGGTGCTGTATTTGGGTCACCCTCATCGACTGGATGCACAACTGTGTCATCCCTGGAGAGCGTGGGATGTCGATCCATAAACTCAACCAACTCTGGACGGGGTGACGTGTGCAGTGAGAAGCACCCGCTGGGGCAAAACACCAGCAGCAACTTGATGCACCTCGTTTCTAGAGCTCATCCCTGCTCCCAGGATGCAACACAGGGAATCTGGGACAAGCTCAGCTTTTTCTGACAATAGGAGCTGTGACTCCGCTTGGCCAGGATGCAGCTCCAGCCCCATCAGTAGCCAGAAGCCATCTGCAATTCAGATTGTGCACGGCGGCAACTGGTACAACCGGACGCTTGTGAAATGGGGAGTACAGCCCTCTCCTGATGCCTGATTTCAAACGGTTTCTATCTTTTCTCACCCCATAGAGGGGATTATTTTAATGAACCTACATGGAGAGGAGACCCCTGGGAGCTGGGACCAAGGGAGGGCTGTCCTGCTGCCATCAGCCCTATGGTGACTGAGTCCTCAGTTGAGCATTAAGCTGTAGATGTTCCCTTGAAGGGCTGGGGGTTTCTTCTCCCGTCTTCTATCAGAATCTTGCTGATGGAAAGCAAAGTGCCTACGTGGTGGGAACCCAGATCCTTGGCTCCCTGATGCAAAGTCACCACGGAAGTGATGGGGACTGAGCCCCGCTGGGAAAACTCTTCAAAAAGCCACATGCTATGGTCCAGTCCCTCCTGTTAAAACCAGCAATGTGTCAACCTGAGTAATACTGGTTGTAGGTTGAGAGAAAAACAACAAAAAAAAAGAGAAGAGGCTTGTATTTTTTCCTGGTCACAAGTGCAGGATGCTCAAGCTGCATCCCTGCTCATGGTGGAGGTCTCACGAATGCCTCCTGGGCACGGTGGTGTGGAGTGGAGAGAGAAAACAACACCCAGAGCCAGGTGGAGGGGGGACACTGGTGTCACTGGCTGCACCAGTGGGGTAATCACCATCCCTGGGGAAGCATGAGGGGTGTCCATGGGGTGAAGACGCTCACCCAGATGTTCCCCTGAGCGAGGAGGGTGATCTCACGTTTGATTGATGGGGTATCCACTTGCTAATTATTACAGTAGCTTGACCTTCTATGGCTGGCAAACCATAGCACCTCCAGTCCACCATAACCCCTCCAGTCATCTGTGCCATCACAGACATCCTTGGGGCTTCAAACCTGGACACTTCTGCTCCCTCCTCCCAGCCCCAGGCTCTCAAGTGCTGCCCACACACTCTGCCAGCTGCCCAGCTCCATCACAGCAGCTTTTCCACATTTATTTTGCCTTATTTTTTTTTTTTTATTTTTCTTTCTTGAATACACCACAGGGTTTTTACACCCCATCTGCCCTACGAAGCATGGGTGGGTGCTGCTGCTTCTTGGGACCACTACACTGGAGCTTCACCCATCAGCTTTAGGGAAGAAATTTCCCCTGTCTTGCAGCAGCTTCTGGTGTCTTTAAGACCAGCAGGATCTTCTTTTGTTCTTTCTCCTCATCTTGTCTGCAGCAAACCTGCTGTCTCTCTGGTGCCTCTGAGAAGAGTTTGGCTCCGTTTTCTCTCCACCTTGTTATTAATAGTTGCATTTATCCATAGGGACCACTCTTCTTTCTCCTAGGCTGATCAGATCCTGCTCAGCCTCCCCTCATGCACCCCATCCTCCAACCCTAGCTGTCTTGGTGGTCACCACCGGACCCACTCCAGCTCCTCATTGTGTTCCTCCACTGGAAACAGCATCCTGAGGCAAAGGCTCTGGGAAGTATCCCTACAAAACACCACCCAGAGCATCCCTGTGCTTTACCAGTGAGCTGCTGACACCCAATATCAGCCCAGTTGTCCCATCCCCTTTGTAACCCTGATGTACTTTATCTCAGATCCCTCCTCTCTGGTAGGAACCTCACACCAGGCAATAGCCTAACGCAGTCAGCAAAGCCAAACTTGAGCTCTCTCCTCTCCCCACTCCTGTTATCCCACCTTAGGAAGAAAACAAACCCTCCTGCTCTTCTCTGCTACTAGGATGAAGCCTTTGGGGGGCTTGCAGAGGAGCAGGAGCTTCACCCCCTGCCACCACATGCAAGAACCACGACTCCTCCAGAGGGGACAATGACAGCATTGAGCGTGGGCACTGAAACGCTGCCGTATTGTGCCTGGCAGAGAGATGCCCGGGAATAATCATCTCCTCCTTGGCTTTGTTGCAGGGCTGTGGCCGGTCGTGCTCCAGGGCTTCTCCCTTCCCAACACCACCCCGAAGGTCTCCGGTTATGCGGTGAAGTCCCGCAGCTCAGACGTGGTTTATCTTTTCTTTTTCCTTGGCTGGGAAAGGTACGACTCGTTTAATCGCTTCCTTAACGAGATGCAGCACTGGGGGTGTCTGTGCTGGGGAGAAAAATGTGGGTTTGGGGAGAAAAATGTGGGTTTGAGGACAAAAGGATTCTCTGTTTATCATCCCAAGGTGGGTACATCACTCTCTTATTGATCCTTGTGAGATCTTATATATATATTATATTGTACTTATTATATATCGTTTATTTTTATATATATTATATCTATAATTCACATAAAGACAACTTTGAGAGCTTAAAGCCAACAGGGAGAGCCCTGCAAATCATCTTACTTTTGGTTTTTACACCTATAAAATGCTTTGCATTAAATATGTGCTTAAGCTACACAAACAACATCCCCACCCCTGGCTGGGGGGGAGTTGGAATGAGATGATTTTTGAGGTCCCTTCCAACCCAACCAAATCATCTGTGCTTCTGAATCCATCTCCACTCAGGGTCTGGGTGATCCCTTAAAATTTAAATCCAGGGTTTTGGTTTTTTTTTGCTTGGAAGTGTTTTAAACAAGGCTAAAGGAGACTCTGGAGCAGAGTGAGGCTGAGATCTTTTGGGGTTTTGTTAGAATATTTAAGCTTTTTTTTTTTTTCAAGCTGAGCACTTATAAGAGGAGTTCATTAATTCCTGGTGAGGGTGTTTTTCTTGCCCCAAAACCTGCTTGATTTGGGCTGAATTGTTTGGTTTGTGACCATGGCAAGGGCAGCACCAGCTTCAGGAGCAAGTGTTGTGGCGATGCCTCCCTTCTCCCTCCTCCTCCATCCCCAGAGCATCCTATGAACTTATTTTCCTCTTGAAAACCCCTTCTGGGAACACATCCACCCCCTGCACAGCCAGCCAGGCTCTTTCCCAGCTTGTTCCCCTGCCTGAAAGCAGCTGGAGAGAAGAAATGCACTTAAAAAATTAAATAAGAGGATGAAACCTTGACTGCCCTATCCCAGCTGTGCTGGGGAGCAAGGACACCCCTTCTCCTTAAAGCCAGGAAAAAAACAAATTCTTTTGAGTAGTTTCATATGGTGGGTGCTACTTAAAAGCTGAGGGCCATGCCCTGGGGCCCTGGAGGATTAAGGAAACTGAAGAACACCAGATTTGAAAGGAAATCCAATATGAAGATGACTCAAAACTGAAGTTTTGGGGGTGGTTTCTTTAACTTCAGTGAGCAAAACCTTGCTGGTTTGGACTCCTGGAAGCCAAATCTCACCTCACAGCACAGGGGGGGCCTTTAAGGAAAACAGCAATTATTGTGAGATCAGCCATAAAATCATGGAAGTTGGCAATGTGAAGGAAGAGTTAATGACAGGCCAGAGGTCACAGCCCCCAGCTGGCTGTGGGGGTGGCAATTGTTTAAACCCTGCTTGTTGAGTTGGAATAACAGGGTAATGTAACCCCCCCTCCATCTGATCAGATACCTGCAGCGGGGGCAAAACCCTCTGGCAGAGAGCAGGAGGGACTGGAGAAGGAAGAAAATGTCAATCTGCCCCCTTCCAGCTGTTTTTCCCTGCCAGCTGTTATCTGCAGAGCAGGGTGATGCTTCCAAGACAACACCCCCCCCACTCCTGCAAATGGGGTGGGAGGGGGGCAGAGGGATGAAGAGGGTCTGGGATGGGGGTGTCAGGGACCCCCCAGCCACCATATAATACAAAAAAAAGTGAACTTGAAGCAACAGGCAGCTCGGGGCTGTTCCCTTTTGACATAAAAATTGGGGCAGAAAAGAGGTTTTTGTCCCCACTGCTGCAGCCTATCACTGTAGCTGTCAGGCCAGGCTGAGTTTGTAGCCAGCTCTTTCCTTTCTGCTTCATCCCTGTTTGAGCAGAAAGGAAACAATAAAAAAAGACCCAAAGAAGAAGAAACCAGCTCTTTTCCCCTGCCTCCCTCTCCAGAAGCTCCCTTTTCACTTTTATTATCCCTAAATCCTCAGACAATTGGAATTATTTGGTGTTGGTTTTGGTGCTGCTGGTTTTGGTGTTGGTGTTTGTTTATTTTTCACATAAGATCTTGAAAGCATTGCCACAGTCTCATTTTTCCTGGACGTCTTTGTGGTGGGTTTTTCTTTTGTTTTGTTTGGTTGGTTTTGTTTTTTTCTTTTCCTGGGGAGTGTTCCTAAGGAAATGGAAACAGCCAAAGGGAGGGAAAAGGGAAAGAAATCCTGGTCGTCCTGGGGAACGATGGGTTTGGCAGCATCAGACTCGGAGGAGCTCTCCCATCTCGGGGAAGATTTTCCCCGGTGGAGGTCTCCACGTCATCATCTCCAGGCTGGTGCAGCTGGAAGAGAGTTGGGTTTGAAGGAGTGGGAGGGGGAGGAAAAAGCAGCAGCCGGGGAGCTCTGCCTGAGGAGAGTGTGCTGCCTGCAGCTCCACGCATCGTGGCAGGGAAGGATGGGACCCTTTGGCCAAGGACTGAGCCCAGCACTTCTCCGTATGTTACTTTTTGGTACTTCTGGGGGGGGTTGGTTTGTTGATTTTGCTCTTTTTTTTCCCCGTCTTCTCTGCTTTATTTTGATATTCTGCCCCTTGGGTTTCACATGGCTGGTTTCCTGATGCTTTGCATCGCCCCCACCTCAGCTCCTGCTCTGCTCTCTCCTGTTCTGCCCTTTCCCCACCACAGGGGTGGGAAACGTGTTTGCTGGGTCCCGACCGTTCATATGTTGCTTTTCCTGCCTCTGGAATGAGACATAAGTCCCTATTTGGTGTCGCTTTGGGCACAATTTATGTCAGTATAAATCATCCCCAATCGTGCAGGGCGGTGCAAATTTATCTCCAGGGAGTTTGGGGTTAAACTGAGAGCAGGGGTGGAGTCCCCATGACCCCTGGAGGGGTTTCCAAGCTGTGGTGCTGAGGGCCATGGGTCAGTGGTGCCCTGGCAGTCCTGGGTTAACAGTTGGACTCGAGGATCTTAAAGGTCTTTTCCAGACAAAATAATTCTATGAAATCGTTGGTGTTTTAGTTTTTTTCCTGATGGAAACCCCTCCGTGCTCTGGGACCTTCTGACCAGTCTCCATTCTGAACCTCCTCCTCACCCCAGGCCACCAGAGGAGGGGAGAGGAAGGTGCTTGGGGGTCTGGGTTTTTTTTTTCTGCTGGTCCTGCTCTTGGTCCTTTGGGGTACTTTTCTGAGACATCTGCTTGTATGGCAAAGTTTGGGGTCTGCACCCTGATTCCTTTAGGAGCGTCTGCTGAGGTGCTACATGCTCATGCATCATGAGCTGGTCTTTAAAGACCAGGCACAGGCAGAGACCAGTGCCTGTAGGAGCTCACCCCAGCAGAAGACTCAGTATGGCAGCTGGTGTCTCCAACCCATGGAGAAAAGGTCTGTTGATAAGTTCCTGTTCTCTGCAAGGTTCTTTTGTAGTGTACTGGGTTTTAAAACAGTGTCCAAGGCTGTGAGCACACTTCTCATCCTCACATCTCGAAGCACCTCACAAAGGCTGTCTTCTCTCCTGCTCAGCCAGGGAAACTGAGGCACGGGGAGGGCAGTGACTTGGCAGCATCACCGCCAGCAAGAGCTGAACCTGCCTCTTGGTGGCCTCATCTTCTTGGCCCATCAGCTTTACTTGAGAGAAAACTCTCCCATTGGCTACCAAACACGCAGGATGCTCCTCTGAGGTGGAATCTCCTTCCCCTCCAACTTGTACCCTCCATCAACAGCTCCAGGTCTTTAGGTGAATGTCACATAGAGCTGTTGTTGCATTTCTGTAGCTTTTATTGTTTCCACTCTCACTAAAAGCCAAAGATCTTGCTTGTGGTTAATGGGTGGCCCTTAGCTACATCCCTTCTACTTCCAGGTTGCTGGTGCTGTCAAAGCAACCTTGGTTGCCACCAACACTTGCTCAAAGGGTTCTCCTGACAGTGGAGCTGGAAGGACCTCCTGAGCCTTCCTGGTCCATGCTGTGGCCCATGTATGGTAGGGAGGCATTTCTCTTCTGTGCCCTGGGGGGCTCCATCTCTTCCCATCCCAAAATACCCTTCCCATCTATACCAAGCCCAGGATGTTGGCTCAGTAGAGTTATTTGTTGTGCTTAATGGGAGAGAGCTTTGTCCTCTCCTTGCAGGGGGTGAGCAAACACTCCCGTACCTCACCCAAAGGGAAACAGAGTCCTTGAGTCTCAGGAGGCCACAGGCACCTTCTCCTTTCACCCAAATTACCTTGACATGCCACAGGAGGGCAATCTGTCCTCTGCCCAAAGCCTCCTTATGAAGTCAGAGGAAGGAAATCCAGTGTATCTGGGCTCAAGTGAGTCACGGGTGGGTGGGAACTGGGGGAAGGGGCATGTTGGTGATGGGGAAATCTGTGTCTTGGACTCCTGCAAGCTAGGAGAGCTATTTCTGAGACAATCCTTGGCTGTTGTCCAAGGCTGAAGTACCGGAAGATTATCTTCTTTTTTCGGTATGCACAATAAGGAAACCCCTCCTCCCCCATTAATGTGGTGCAGAGGTGGACCACGACCTGCACTGTTCTTCTGCAGGTCCTGGTGCTGCCAAAGACCCTGCTCTCCTACAGTTTATGGCTTGTTTGGAACCCTTCCATCCAAGGTTTGTCCAACCAGCACAAGGGTCATTTTTTTAAGGCTGCACAGCTCCCTTGGACCCCGACTGTTTCTTGGAGATCTTGGTGACTGGTCACGTAAACGGCTGTGGTTTCTGCCAGGACAAGAGAAGATGAAGCTGTTGGTGTGGGTTGCTGCACACCATCAGCAGAACCTGGGGCCGCAGCAGCAAGGGACAAGGGAAATGGATAGAAAGTGAGGAGCCCTGTCCCCCTCCCTATGGCAGGGGAGTTGGAACTACATGATCTTTAAGGTCCCTTCTAACCCATACCATTCTATGTTTTTTTTTTTTCCTTGGTGCTGTCAGGTGGCCCACTGGCTCTCTGGCTGCCTCCCTAGAAGGTGGCAACCCTGGTGCTGCCTGACGGGGACCCTGGGGCATGAGACTGCTCTATACAGGGTCTGTTTACATCCCACAGGGTCTCAAAAGAGCTTCTCAGAGACCTTCACACCCTCTTCTGTGGTCTGTCTTCTTGCTCACCCTGAGGGGCAGAGCAGTCTCCTGGGGAGGATGCCAACTTCTCCTGGCCACTGGTGGATGCGAAGGTGTGGGAGATGTTGAGCAAAGAGGGACTGATGGGGATCCCAAGGGCAAGTTGTGCAATCACAGGATAACAAAGGCTTGAAGGTACCTTAGGAGGTCATGGAGTAGGGCCAGGTTTGATGTTGGAGGAAGCTGCTCCAGCTATCTCCAAGGGTGGAGATCCCACCAGCTCCCTGTGCCAGTGTTTGTCATGGAGACTTTATTTCATATCCCATTTAAATTCTTCTGGCTGCATCTTGTCCTTTCATCGTGTACTTCTGAGATGTGTCTGGGCCACCTTCTCTACAATCTCCCAAAAGGCAGCTGCACACACCCATAAGCTCTTCCCATTTCTTCTCTCCAAGCTGATCAGACCCAGTGCTCTCAGCCTCTCCCTGGACATCCCATTCTCCAGCCCACAACCGTCTTGGAAGCCTCTGTAGGACTCACTCCAGGAACTTTTGTACACTGGAGAGCCCCAGACTGGACACAGTACCCAGCTGTACTTGGCCCCAGTCATCATTCCCATGGGATACCACCACCAGCTGGCCTCTGCTGGGAGGCAACTCAGCAGCTCTGGGGGTGATAGGGCAGGATCAGCTGCTCCAGGATGGAGCTGGGGTCACAAGACCCTGGTTTTGGGGTGAATTTACACACAGCATCCCCTTTTCAACTGAGATAAAACCCATTTCACCACAGCAAGGACTGGGGAGGGATCTCAGGGTCTCCTCAGGCTGCCTTTCTGTGATGCTTTGTTATTTCTGACCGCAGCTTCTGCTGCCCTCTGAAACACACGCTCAGCCGAGAGCTTTACAAGGGTCTGCTTTGTGCAAAGCGCCTTTCAGACGTGGGGTGGAAGCCAGCAAGGCAGTGAGCCACAGAAGGCACATGTGAGCCAACCAGTAGGCTGCTGGCAGGATGTAAATGGACAAAAATAATGGAAAAACAGCCCAGAAATTCTCCTCTCCCTCTACACTCTGCCCTAGTGAGGCCACCTCTGGAGTACTGGGTCCAGTGCTGGGCTCCCCAGTTCAAGAGAGACAGGGAACTACTGTAGAGAGTCCAGCAGAGGCTGGGAAGCTGCTGAGGGGCTGGAGCATCTCTGTGGGCAGGCCAGGCTGGGAGCCCTGGGGCTGTTCAGCTGGAGAAGAGCAGCCTGAGAGGGGAGCTGAGCAATGC
>JANIJG010165406.1:0-12822 GCA_024611175.1 Megaceryle torquata
CCAGACATGCTGCCGATCAGCGCCTGTTCCGAGCTGTGAGCTGCAGCCGCCGGCGCCGCGGGCTTTATGCGATGGAGACCGACCTGGTTGAGGACTGCAGCGAGGGGAGGCGGGGCTTAAGGCTCGCTTCCCTTATGCCGCGCCGCGATAGCATACAAATGCGTGTTTCGTGCGAGTTTCCCTTCCTGACGCATGAGCGGTTCGGTGTCTCTGCCTTTTTGTGCATATTTGGTTTGATGTTTTTGTTGTTTTGGTGTTTTGCTTTGTTGTTGGGGTTTTTTGGTTTTTAGGCTTTTTTTTTTTTTTTTTAATATAGCAAAGACATTTGGTCTGTGTGTATGAGAATTTATATATCTTTGTAAATCTTTGATACATCGTTATCATCTAGAAGTAAAACCTAAATCATAGAAAGATAGCCCAGTTAATGAATATTTAAATTACGCTTTCATTTTTCTTAGTATTTTAAAGTATTGTTATGTGTTACGTGTTGCAATTTCCCCTGGTCGCATTGATTCTTACCTGTGGCTTCAGTGTTTTAAATTACTGCTGCTTTTTTGGTTTTGTTTTAATGGCACATCTTGCAGCAAAATGTGTCCAACAGTGTTTCAGAGAAATTCAACCCTTTCTCCAGTTTGTTTCTCATTTCCATTGCTCTACTTTCTTAACATTTTCTCACAGAGTTTAGCAATAAACGTAATCGTGATTTTAACCCTTACGTGCTCCATTAAAATTTTTTTGTTTGAGGTAAACTGGTTCCTCTGGACGTCTATTTTTACAGTACTTTCCATTCTTGTGGTGTCAGAGAGAACAAGGTGGCTATTTCTTAGAGTGATTAAAAGTAAATATGTAAAAAGAAAGGTGGTTTTGTCTTTCAGGGGAAGGTATGCAAGTGTGATTTTGCTTTCTTTTGGAGAGGAAAACCTTCAGAGGTTTTACTGTTGAAAACAAGAAACAGCATTTAACAGAAGTCATTCAACAGCTGGCTTTCGACCTGAAAATGATCAGGAAGAGTGAAAAAAGTTTTCGGTATTGAGGGTTTGCTGCCCTCTCATGGACGTGGGATTTGTTTGGCTTTTTGGTGTTTTATGGGGGGTTTTGTCGTTGGGTTTTTGGGGGTCTTTTTTTGTTTGGTTGATTGTGGGGGGGGTTGTTTGTTTGTTTATTTTAAAATTTTGGGGTTTTTTTGTTTGTTTGTTTTGGTTTTTGTTTATTTTGTTTGTTTGTTTTTCCCCCTGCAAACTGAACAGGTTTATATAATGTATCCTTTCGTGAAGATACAATATAAGATTAATCAATAATCAACCTCTTCTTCACATAGGCCACAGATACAAATCAATATCTCTATCATCTTCTAGCAGACCTTTCACTGTTCCAGTGGACCCTCACTTGAAGATTAAAATAATATAACTTGCTTTGTTGTTAATGCACATTTTTTTCAGTATAGGCCCAAAGGAAACCCAAATGGGGCAAGACAAACACCAAGACTCTGAAGGATGGAACCTAAAAGCTCAAACTAGTAGCAAATGTCCTGTACCACTAGGAACTTGACCGTATCTTTGTTTGGGCTATGGAGATATATCTGGACTACAGTGGGGATATGATGGCTCAATACATGGTGTTTCCTTTTCTAAGGCTGAGTTGCTCTGTCCAGGGAGGGAAGTTCAAGGACCATGATTGGACTGCTGTGTGAGAGACCAGGCTTCCTTAAGAAACTGTGCACTCTGTAGTCAGGTCCTCTATCATTTCCAGGAGATTTTGAGAGTTATGTAGCTGTGTCCTGCACACATAAGGAAAGACACCTGGTGTAACATTTGCTGCAGGCTTCATTGCTCTCTGAGTACAAAAGCAAGTCCCCAGAATGTTACTAATAGGATGGTTTACCACTACCTGCTGCAGAGCTCCCTGAATCCCCCTCTGCCATGAAGACCCATCTCTTTGGTCTGCTAGGCCTGACCTCAGAGTTATTACCACTTGGAGACCCCCGCCATGAGGTTACTGGGCAATCCTGGGCTACACCAAATAGACCTCCCCATGCAGTCCCTGCTGAGCTGTCCAGCTCTGTAAAGCTGACATTTTTTTTTTCCTTCTTCTTTTCATGGGTTATAATTAAGTTAGAGCTTCATATTATAACCCTGCTCTGTAATGAGGTGCTTTGACCCAGGAATCTGTGACTACATATAAAAGTTTCCCCTGTTTCTTGCTGTCCGTCTTCTTATCTCCATGGCAAAATATCAGTACCCATTTGGTAATGGATTTATTTCAGAAAATAAGTAGATACATGCTTGCTTACAGCACTGTTTTTTAACTCATGAGAGAAACTCAACTAATAAAATGAAGCAAGGTTGGAAGCAAGTTCCCTCTTTTCTTCCCTCCCAAGTGATTCAAAATTATACATCAAATTTCATCTGGTCTACTAGGCCTTTCTGATACAATGAACTGTAACTGTAACTTAAGATAGAAATATAACATCTTCTGGAAATCTGCTAAGATACATGGAATTATTTGCATTGGAAGGGACATTCAAAGATATCTAGAATAAGCCCTGTGTTGTGGGTAGGAACATCTTTCTCTAGATCAAGTAAAAACCTCATCTAAACTGAGTCTGAATATTCCCATGTATGAATCATCCACAACTTCTCTGGGCAATCTGATCCAGTGTCCCCACCACTTTCATCCTAAAAAAATTATTATTGCAAACCCACCCTCTTTCAATTTAAAACTTTTGACCATTGTCCTGTTACTACAGGTTTATCTGAAAGGTCTTCCCTCCTCTGTCTTATAAGATCCCTTCATATATTGAAAGGCCACAATAAGGTCTCCATGCAGCCTTCTCTCCTCTAGGCTGAAAACCACCAACTCTTTCATCCTCTCTTCATGGGAAAGGTGTTCCAGCCCTCCATTTTTTTATGGCACTTCATGATGTTCACACAGGTCCTCTCAAGGCTGTCAAGGTCCCTCTGGATTTCACCCCTTCCCTTTACTGAATCACCTGGTTTGGTATTATCCCCACACTTGCTGAGTGTACACTCCATCCCACTATTTATGTCATTGGTGGAGATATTGAACAGTATTGGTCACAGTATAGACCCCTGAGGGACACTAATCATTACTGGTTTCTATTTAGAGATTGATCTATGGGCTGTAACTTTGGATACAGTCATCTGGACAATTCCTTATCCATTTGACAATCCATCTATCCAATCCATACTTCTCCAATTTAGAGGTAAGAACATTGTGGGGGCCATTTAAAGGCCTTACATAAGTCCAATAGATGACACAAGTTATTCTTCCCCTATCCACTGAGGCAGACATTCCATTTTAAGAGGCCACTAGATTCATCATGCATGATTTGCCCTTTGTGATGCCAGGTTTACTGTCTCTAATGACCTCCATATCTTCCACATGTTTCCACATAGTTTCTGAGAGGTTCTATTCCATGATCTTACCAGGCACTGAGGTGAGGCTGACTGGTCTGTAGATACAGGGTCTTCTTTATCACCTTTTTTAAAAATGCCTGTGCTATTCCCTTTCCTTTAGTCTCTGGAAACTTCACCTAAATGCAGCAACTTTTCAAACATGATGAAGAGTGGCTTAGCAACTACATATCCCAATTCCCTCAGGGTCCTGAAATGCATCTCA
Source organism: Megaceryle torquata (assembly GCA_024611175.1). Classification (NCBI taxonomy): domain Eukaryota; kingdom Metazoa; phylum Chordata; class Aves; order Coraciiformes; family Cerylidae; genus Megaceryle; species Megaceryle torquata. The sequence continues at coordinate 3,640 of JANIJG010165406.1, forward strand.
TCAAGCTGCATCACATCTTCAAATAGTCTCAAACCTTATAGATGATCAGAGCGACTTTGTTCCCCCCAGTCCAGGGAACAGGGACTTGACATATGTGGGAAAAAAAAAAAAAAAAGGAAAAATAAAGTAGAGCACCTTAGCCAGTTGGCAGTAGTTATTCACTGGGGGGGGGGGGGGGGGGGGGGGGGGGGGGGGGGGGGGGGGTGGTGGAGTGCGGAAATGGGGCATTTGCTTTTCTGAGAAAATAAAAGATATTTTACTGCCCTTACGTGGCTTGATTTTCCTGCCCAGGCAACTAAGATATTTTGGATACTTGTCACATGGAGTACTTAGCTTTTCTTTGACACCAAACATGATGAAATATGTTTGAAATACACCCCCCTTGAAGGAAAGCAGTCTCTTACCTTGGAGTGCACAGACTCATCAGATCTGGTTCCGACAGGGGAGAGATGCTGGTGATAGCAATGTGTTCTCTCTGGCAGAAGGAAAAAAAAAATATTTAACGAGTTAAGAACCAAGTGGCCAAAGGCAAGAGACCAGTGAATGTGCACAGAACTCTATTATGATGATAATAAATCTACAGCGAAGAAAACAGAGAAGAGGGAAAGAAGTGGCAAAACATTTCAGTGGCAATGGTAATGTACATTTTTACTATGACAGTACAACTGAGCATGAGTATGCAGGATGAAGATCCAGTATATACAGCCTTAGATGACCAGTGCTGACATACACTGAAGCACCAGAAACCACAGAAACCAGAACTCTTTTTTATTTTTATGGCTAGTGCAAGTCCTGACCTATGCTTTGTTTATTTTTATTGTTTTCAGTGTTTTCCTACTATTATTTTTCTACATTTCATTTTTTCCATAGATCCTGCAAGCCAAGTCCTGAAACCCATTGAAAGTAAACCCTGCAGTCCTTGGGAAAACCAAGCACCAGGGCTTCACTGATGTCCCAACAGGAGGCCTGAAGGAGTGATGAACAAAACTAGTATGGAAATGGAAGTAAAAGACATCACAAGAAAATTATCTGCGAAGTGAAAAGAAGAATAAAATGCAACTCCAAAGCTCCAACTTTATGGTGTCCAAAATAGAGAATGGAAAGTGAATGGGGATCACAGGAGGAGTCACAGTGATGACTTTGTTGTGCTTTGACAACATGTTCTGGAGAAGTGTAGTAGGGTGTTGAGGATCTGTGTATTCAACCACCACATGAAATTATCATTAATTATCATGGCTTGTTTATTGTATATGTTCCATACCACTATTATTCCTACAAAGCAGGCAAAACTATTATTCCTATGAAGCAAGCAAAGCAGCGTTACTTACCCTAAGATACAGACCAGGCAGATGTACGGTCCCCAGGTGCAGGGGAGCTGGTTGGTACACAATCTTAGCGGGCGTCCCTGCAGAGACAACATGATCTTGATGGCAGGATACGTGCAGCTCAGCTCTCCTGAATCCAGCTTTTATAGAGCCCCTGAGTCCTGGCATGCATGGCCAGTACGTGCCAGGAGGCAGTGGCTCAAGGTGGCAACCCCACCCAGCAGTGTTGGTCTCTGGTCTTTCTGTAGCTGCGTGCCCCCCAGTATGGGGGTCGTGCGCCCCCCTCCCTCACTAGGCCTTCCTCATCTTCAGCTGCCTCATCCCTGGCAATGAACTCTACTGTCCTGTTTGAGGACAGTGCGGTCTTGCCAACTGTCCTCTGATAAGAAGAGCTCGTCCCTCGGATAGAGAGAAACTCCCTTGGCAGCTCTCACAGCTCTCCTCTGATAAGAAGAATGGAAACTTTCCTTTGCAGCTCTGTACCCATCCTGTTAGTTCCCACATCAGACTCACTGCTCTCCTTTGATAAGAAGAATAGAAACTTTCCTTGGTAGCTCTATAGACATTCCGTGAGTTCCCACAGCAGGCCTGCATGAATCACCCTATTGGCGACCATTGATCAAAAAGTATTATCCAACCACCCTTACAAGAAGAATGATCTAAAATCCCCATAGAGGAATGTGGCTGGTATCCTCAAGTACCCAACCATTGGACGGGTAAATTGAAAAAAAAAAAAAAAAAAAAAAAAAAAGAAGAAGAAAAAAAACCCCCAAACTCTTAAACTGTCTCAGTGCAAGTCCTTAGCAGGGCTCTGAAACAGGCCAACGTTGACTTTGCAAAACTGCTTCAGTGAAAGCCCTTGGGGCTCTGGGAGGCAAATGTCTTAACTTCTACCCTTAACACAACAAATACAAAAGTGTCCATTAGTACAAAGTGATTTATTACTCTGTGAGGAAGTAAGTTGACTTCAGCAGAATTCTTTCCAGGATTCTGAGGATCTAATTAATGTCTATAAATACATAAGGGCTGGGCATCAAGAAGGCAGGGACAACCTCTTTTCACTTGTGTATTCTGATAGGATGAAGGGCAATGGATTAAAGGTACAGGAAGCTCCACCTCAACATGAGGAAGATCCTCTTTACTGTAAGAGTTGTAAAGCATTGGAATAGACTCCCCAGAGATGTTGTGGAGTTTCATTCTCTGGAGACTTTCAAGACTTGTCTGGATGCATTTCTGCATGATCTGCTCTAGTTTTGTACTGCTCTGAGAGAGGGGTTGGACTCAATGATCTTTGGAGGTCCCTTCCAACCCCTAACATTCTATGATTCTGTGATTCTGTGATTCCGAGAGTCTGTGTTGCTGTATGGAGAACTTTCTCTAACTCATGGATTCTTTTGAATTTATTTTCTTTTGCCAGTATTACCTCTGTGAGATAATGGCCTAGTTTGTCATGAGACAGAAATACAGCTAATTTAGTGTGCTTCAGGAGAAAGATTAAGATGTTTACAACCATGAGACTCCTGTGCTGTCTCTGGGAGTGGAGATCCACTAAGCTGACAGTCAAAGGAGGGACTCTTGTGAAGATAAGATGGTCCTGTTTCAGCTTAACCAACAGATGCAAACAACTCTTACATAAATCTTGACGACCAGAGTGTCCAAGAAGAGATGTCTGCCTAATTAATAGAAAAATTAATATTAAAGTTTACACCCCTAAGTATGATAATGAGCCTAAAGAAGTACTTGCTAAAGATACACAACTATGTTACACAACTCTCCTCCCAAATCATGCTAAACATCACCTGGAAGGCAGGGACAGACAGAATTAGGATATAAAAATCCCAAAGAGAATGCATCTCTTGGCAGGGGGAGAAGACAGAAAAGTTTAGCAGAGACGGTCAGTGAGCTGTGCTCCTCTTCCTTCACCAGAGGCAGAGACACTTTCTTGGTAAGTGTTGTGCCTTCAATATATGGTGTACCTTTTATTTCTATTAACTTTTAGTACTATAACTCAGGCCTGCACCTCCAACTGCATTGGATGTTATATAGGAATCCTTTACTTGAGATTGATTATCCTTTTGCAGTCAGTGCATTTATCCACAGCAGTTCCAATCCTCTCTGTTGCTTTAATAAATCAAACCTATTTGTTTAACTTTTAAACTGTCTCAGTGCAAGTTCTTAAGCAGGCTCTGAAACAGAGAAATATCAAGCAGCAGCCCCATATCTGGGCTCTGAGATAGACACCAACATGTCAATGCAGGCCCCTTCACCAGGGCTCTGAGACAGAATTCTCAGGTATAACTTTTGAAATTGTAAAACTGCTCAATGAAGCCATTGGTCCCTCGCAGGCAAAAGACTCACACCCTTAATGTGACAACCTCCAGCACTGGGACATCTCAGACTTTTGATATCATCCTTTACTAAGTAAATTATCTGTGAAAGAAGAAGTAAACCCTATGAAAGAGAAAATACATGAAAGCAGGTCTTCCTTGTAATAACTTGCAATTCTGAACCTAATTTTTTTTTTTTCCTTCCTCCTAATTTTTGATCAGCTTAGCATTTCAAATCATAAAATAGATACTCATGTTTTCTGTTGCTGTATGGCCACTTACTAAACAACAGCATTTTTTTTTCATCCTATTAAGCCACCTGCTCTTTGAATACCAGCAGCTCAGTTCTCCATGTCAAATTGTTGCACAGAATCACTAATAAGCCTGATTCCAATCCAATTTCCAGTTCAGAACTATTCACAAAGGACAAAATTTTTGTGCCTGTGATTGTAAACCTCAGCTTGATGTATTATGTGTGTCCCAGGCACTGGTAATCACCTTACTTAGAGCTTGTAGTATGAGGATATGTCCATCCAGTGAGCACATTGCAGAATTTAAGAATTCTGCTATTTATCTCAGAGTATGCACTGGTCCAAGCACTTTGCCCTGTGTTCCACTTTATGTGGAACAGGCCAGGGACACAACATAGCCTATATAAAGAGTTCAATAAATAGAAACTGCATGGCCACAGACATGTCCCATTATAATTGAATCCTTCTGCACCACTCTCAGAAGTCCCCTCCAAAGGATCACCCTCAGCTGCCTCAGCTACTTCTATCACACGTTCATCACCCTGCATTCCATGGTCATTACTCTGCATTCCATGACAGCGACCTGGAACTATCATTAGATCTAAATCTTCCTCCAGATCTGGATCACAGTGTCTCTTGCATCTCTGAATAATACTACAGGTAGAACAACATCATCTCAAATTTCTTCCTTTATTTCCCCTATCTTTCCCCAAGGCTAGAACAAGGGAGTGACTTAGTGCTAAATTTATACTACATTCTCTCTGCCATTATGGGTTCTTCCTCAGAGTAAAGAACATATGTGAATATAATACTTCATCCAATTTTTATTCTTGTCTTAAAAATACCATTAGCTGTAATAAGGTGTAATAATTAGAGGGCCACTTCTTCCCATCCTCAAGGTTGTACAGTGGCTACCAGTGTTTATTTAATTAGAATACTTTTTTTCATACTTCCCCCAGGTCCACATTCCAGCTGTTTCCAATGTTTTAATACACAGCCTAACAGAGATTTCATCAGAACTTCCCCTTCAGGTCTCTATATCCTTGGTCAATCCCAATCCCATCCTAACCAACTTTCCCAAAAAACAAGTGTTATGATACAAGTTTGTACCAACTAATACACAATATACAAAAACTATAAACCTAATAAATAACCATAAACCAGTAAACAGAACACAATTTTCAAAAACATAATTACCACAACCAAACAGGGACTCAAACCCCAAAACCAGATGGGGACTCAAACCCCTGCGGTACCTTTAGCCTAAACCTGTTAAGTTGGGGGGGTTTTGCCATGACATAGGGGCAGGCAAACAAATTATTTAGTATAATAGAAGAATAGCTTTTCTTACCAGGGGTCTTTCTCTGAGCTTTTTAGTCCAGGGATCAAAGAATCTCCTCGAGAATCCCTCAGTGCCAGATGGAGGGCCTTGCAATCCCAGGATCTGTCAAGGTTCAGGAGATGTCCCCCCTCTGGACTGCCAAAGTGATTCCACGGCAGTATGGAGAAGAAAAACTCTTTAAGACTCGTTTTTGAGTTTTAGAAAGCAGGCATTCTTTGGATAGTTCCACCTAGTGTGCATACCATACAGGATTCTCCATGATATATTTATACATAAAATTAACAGAATTAGTAATTCACTGAACCCCCCTTTATAATGATTGGTTGGTAATATACACAGAATTATAATATTGCTGACTCTGTACTTACACTACTGTGCATGCTTTAAGGGCATGATCTGTCCTGGGTCGGGGTCTTTTTTGACCTATTGGTGTGAATTTTAGTAATATAATGAAGGCAGTTCAGCTAAAGTTTATGCAAGCCTTTAGTTCTCCTGGCAAGTTGGCTGTGTACAACTGATTAACATCTTCAAAGCCTAGTGGCTCTGGGATGTTCCTACTTGAAGATAACAATTAGGAACTTAGCTCGTTAAAAATGGCCATAGAAGGCAAAACAAAATGGTTTTCTTATCAACTGTTGTCACAGGTCTTGAGCATCAGCTGCATCAGCTGCTGTCTTACAGGGATGTTGTGCACTTCAGACCTTACTTTTGCTGCTTTCTTATTTTCAAGGCCCTGCTTGAGTAATTCTTGACTCTAGCCCACACTCTTCAATAATCTTAATTCCCTCTTTACATGGTTTGCAACAGTTACTGTATTTCAAGACATTAGCTATTCAGCAACTGTTGTGTTAGATCAGGTATCAACAGTGAGCATATTGCAGAATTTAAGAAATCTGATGTTTACCTCAGAATATGCATTTGTCTGAGCACTTTACCTTGTGTTCCACTTTATGTGGAACACAGCCTATATAAAAAGTTCAATAAATAGAATCTGCATGGCCACAGACATGTTCCACCATACAAAAGTCTTGTTGGAACCTTATTTTTGAATATTAGTAAGAGCCCTGAATGGGGTAGGAAATGTATGCAGAAGTTTCTACTCATTGGTTCTTAGAAAAGGACACCAGGCTAAGAGACAGAATGAGATAAAGGCATGATGGGCAAGGAATATGTTTGTTGTAACAAATGTACCCATGGTCCAGAAACTGACCAGTTCATCAGTGTTTACAAGAATACAAACCAAAACAACAGTAGGCCCTCTTAATTGTTTTGAGGTTTGATTTTTCAGTATAAACACATGTCCCAAGTCCTTTTCAAGCTGCTCATCTTAGGACATGGCATATCTTGGAAGATACTGAGCAGAACTCATCTCTTTTCCTTCTTTCCCCAGTTTCATGAGGCATCTCAACAGATGTGAGAAAATAAATTAATGCTCAGATATCCAAAAAGATACTGTACAACAAAGTGAATTTCATTCTCTCTCCACTGCAGTCATAAATCACTCACCCAAACCTCATCTCAGGAGGTTAACTAGAAAGCTGAAACATGGCAGTGGAGTAGTATCCTCTGGCTTTTTTTTTTCCTTAGGATATCAACTTATCTTATGACCAGAATAGGAGACTGCTTATGCAGCTGGACCACAGCCAGCTGCTGTGATGATGTGGGGCCCTGAGAGATACACAGTGATAGACACTTGTGGCAGTGACTCAGTAATTTAAAATAAGCTATTTCTGAGGGAGAATCAGTCTGGTGCTGTGCACACCTGCTCCTGAGGCTGAGATAAACTGGCATCCACAGGACTAGCTAATGGCTAGGTTGAGGGGTGAGGAGGATGAGAAATGATGAATTAGGAATACTGGCTGATAGTGCCAGTGGTGCAATTGGCATTAACATGACTTTACCCTTGTTCCTACAGTCTCATTTTCCTCAGGCCACTCTTGCTCTTTGTCACTCCCATTTTCCAGATGGGAAAAATAGCTCCAATTTTTCCAGATGGGAAAACCAGCTCCTATGTTATGCTGCCCCACTCAGCTTTACAAGTTAAACAGGATTGTTTTGATGTTAATTTTTTCCCTGTATTGGACAGTATATCCAGTGGCACCTGTATAGCTAGTCCATTCAGTATTCTTGCATACACATCCACTTCTTTTTGTAGTGTCAGACAATCTCTTACACTATTTAGCAGCTGTCTCCAGCTAAGGACTAAAAATTCTGTTCAGTGAACCCACAGCTATACACTCATTGCCTGTAAAGATACTTTAAATTGGTACTATTGTACATAAGACAGTGCTTTCCACCACCACTTGTGATCAGTATGCACTAATTTTCTAAATCTCAACTGCTGCAATATCTGTGGGGTGTAACTGCTCCAACTGAATTTTCTGTAAAATAATTATAATAATTTGAGTTGTCTCTCTTACATGTCAGAAAAGGGAAAGAAGTGCCCTGATACCTTCCCTAAGTGAGTAAGATGGCTAAGTTGCAACAGGTCAGGAGTCAACTGCTGTCATTACCCTGGATCATTCCAGAGGCTGAATGGTTTATCTCAGGGCTGAGGTCAGTTCAGTTAGCAGGAATGTGTACAATACACTTTTGCACATGCTACTGTAGCTGGGTTTTGCCTTTGTTAGGTTCAGCTATAAAGGAGTAAATTAAGCATGAATATTAAGTTTGCTACAGCAGCATACATGCTGTTTGTACACAGTCAGAATCTGCTCCCCTCCAAATAGGTGTAGTGGGATGGAAAATCACAGTTGACCCACTCTCCTTTGGTCAGTGCACCTAGTTGGGTGAAACCCTTTGAGAATTGGTGGGTGTGACTTCCAATACCCTTTGCTTATCATAATTACTAGAGTCTGATAGGCACATGTCCACCCCAAACAGGTACATCAGCTCAGGAATTAGGGCTGTTGGGGTGAAGGGACAGGATATGGTCTGATAATTGAGGAAGGGAAAAAAAAAAGAAAAAAAGGAAAAGGAAAATGTGGGATGCATATTTATATGTTATATAAAGAAAGACAACATAAACCTGAGCAAGGACGAGACAGTCAGATGTACCCGAAGAGGCAATGCAGAGGAAGAATGACTGGTGTTTCAGAAACAGGGCTTAAAAATAGAGTGTTTGATATTTCTTTCCCTTTCAGTACAGGGATTTAGGGCGTGGACTGTCTACAAAAATATAAATACGGCAAAACCCAATCCCACCATTTCTCCTCCAAACTGTAGGGACCCCGTTTCCGGGTAATACCTTCAGATACACGAGGTTAACAGATACGGACTTGAGATCAGACATCTTTGTTGAGAGCTGAGGAGGTAATTTCACGAAATGCCCTGTTATTCTGCCCGCTGGGAAAGCGGTGGTACCAGCACTGTGACTAAAATGAGGGAGCAGCCCTTCTCTCCGACTTCACTCCAACTGCTTTCCCGTGCTAGCGCACGGGAGAGCAGAGCGGAAGGAAGGGGACCATTTGAGTGCAGTAAAGGTGACGGAAGGAGGGTACAAGTGACTGGGAAAAGGAGGTGGCTACACGATGGGGGGGGGGATTCGGGGTCACCCCCTGGCCCCGCCCCCTCGCTGACGTCACGGCCCCGCCCAGGTGAGCCTGCTGGTGCCCGGGGTTTACCTGGTGTTCTGGGCGGGGCTGCTGCTCTTCTCCCTCTGGTCCGAGCCCCTGGTCTGCGGCATCGGCCTGGGCATCATGGCCACCGGAGCCCCCCTCTACCTGCTGGGCGTGCGCCGCGGGCACCGCCTGCCCGCCCTGCGCCGCGCCACCGGTACCGCGGGCAGCGGGGGACTGGGAGGGGCTGGGAGGGGACTGGGAGGGACTGGGAGGGACTGGGAGGGACTGGGAGGGACTGGGATATACTGGGAGGGGACTGGGAGGGGACTGGGAGGGGACGGGGAGGGACTGGGAGGGGACAGGGATAGACGGGGAAGG
>JANIJG010165407.1:0-12808 GCA_024611175.1 Megaceryle torquata
ATGTTTGAAGTGTTTCCATACAGTCATCAAATTAAAAGTCTCCAAGACTTTGAACAGATATGGCTTTATAATTAAAAGACTGAGAATATGAAATGAAGCAATGTTTGTGATGCCCAAGAATCAAGCAAGCTAAAGATACAGCTGAAATAATACTTACCTGAGATTTAAAGTGTTCTTCTATAGCAGTAGCCTCAGAAACTAGCACTACATCAAACCCTGTAGAGAGTTCAAGTTGCTTCCCATTTCTAATGTAATGGTTAATTAGCAAATGTGAGAAGAAAGTTTGCTCCTAATAATTAAAAACAAACAGTGAAACAGTTACGCTTACATTATGTATACAACTAAAGGGATTAACACTTCAACCTAGATTACAATTCCTAGCTTTAAGGAATCAAAAATATTTTCTGATGTCATCTTCTTACTGGGTTTTCTTGCTCGTTTATATGCTTCAGCCACAAGCATCAGGTATTCTGGTGGCTAGTATGAAAGAGAGGATTCTAGTCTAACAATGCAATGGACTGCACAGTGTGTAATTTATACTGTAGTAAAAGTACAGAGAAGGATAGTAAGTCAGGAATACTAAAGTTAGTAGAAGAGAGTTTGAGAAGATCAAGAGCAAGACAAGTGCTCTAGTTCCTTCTTCTGTAAGAAAGGCTAGAAGTGCCAGATACACCTACAAGAAACTTCTATCAATTCTCATTGGTTAGGGAAACGACTCTGAAACTTAAGGTTCAACTGGTTCAGGCTTTGACAGATAACATTGACATCTCTTACATCACACTTTCCCCACATACTGAGCAGGGTTGGGGATTTTTTTATTGTACCCCTTGAGGTGAATTAAACACGAGTTTGCACTTAACTAGATATATCTAAAGAAATAAAACACTGAACGATGCATGGGGCAGAGCCCTACTGCCATAAGCTGTTCTAGAAGGAATCTGCGCAGATGGGGCAGGAGCCAATTCCTTTAACGCACTGAGACCAGCACCCACCCTGTGAGCATCATCTTGGGGCACCTCAACCCAGCCCAGGGCCCAGCCCAGCTCTGGTCCAGCCCAGAGAATCCAGACCGTCGGCTCGCGACCGGCGCGCAGCGCAGCATCAGTCCGACAGAGCGGATCAGGCGAGAGTAGGGCAGCTATTGGAGGGGTCCTTCCGTGAGCTACTTCTGGCCCCGCCCCTCAGAAGTACGTCCTTTCCGGCGCGGGTGGCAGAGGAGGTGAGTGCTGCTGCCGCGCGGCCCGGGAACGGCCTGACCTGGCAGAGGGGTTGAGACCGGCCGGGCCGGGTCTGGCGCCGTGGAGGTGCCCCAGGAAGGGTCTTCTAGTGGTTGCGGCCGCCGGATGCGAGCTGGTCCTTCGGCTGAGCCTCGCCGGGATCTTTCCGTGCGCCCTTTCACGGGGAGGGCTCGGCCAGGCCGGGCAGCGAGGTGGGAGCGTGCGCCGCAGGGAGGGTGGGTGGAGAAGGGCCTGTGTTCGAACGGGCTCTTGCTGCTGCTGAGCTGCCCGAATGGCATCCGGGTACGAACCCCCCCACAGCCCGAGCCAACAGCACAAAGGACACAGGTGTTTTGTTGGTGCTTTTTAAAGGTGGCACCGTGAGAAGGCCCGATGAGAAAATCCGATGCCCTGGGCACTTTCCGTTTGGAGACTCACGTGGCCTGTACAGCGTCGTTTGGGATGGGGAAAGACGAGCGGGGAAGTGTGGACTTTGTAGAGCTGAACTTCCCTTTAGAGTAACAGCCTTCCCTTGCCACGGAGAGAGTCAGGGGCTGGGCGGGTGTTCCTCTGCCCCTCGGCTCTTGCCCTGCTGTGCCTCCCCGGGATGTACAAACGGGAACAGTTCCCCCAGAGTCTGATGGGCGTGTATTATTTGAGCCTAAGCCTGACGGTGGATACTTTAGCTATAGAATTACTCTGAGACCTGGGAAGAGAACTTTTTGTTGCTGCTTTACCTGAGGAGGCTATTGCTGTATCTCCACGTGGCTCCCTGGACAGGATGCTGTACTGAATTGGGGCCAGTGCTTCCCCGTGCTTGCTCAGCTTGGTAAACGCTGCAACTGGCAGCAGCGGGGGCAGAGGTGCAGGCAGCCTGTTGCATCCCCAGCACTGTGTTGCAGTTGCAGGAGGTGAAGAATGTCAGTAAGTGCTGCTGTCTGGAGGGAGGGGAGAGAGTTGTGACTGCCTTTGCCATCCACGAAAGAAGTGGAGGCACCGTGGCCTGTGGTGGCTGTGCTGAAAACAGGCCCGTTAAAGTACTGCATCAGTGGATGGATATGTAGAGATATGTATGTGTGTATGAGAATTCCTTTCCTGGTCTGGCTTCCGACTGTGGCAGCTTTGTCACTTGACAGTAAGTTTTATTAGATGTTAGACTTGTTATTTCTGAGACTTGTGGTGACGTGAGTGTTTGTTTGGATGCCCTGGTAATACCTAATCACGGGAGGTGAATTGGTACCTTACTACTTGTGCATGCTTCATTTGACATTGAGCTTGATCCTTTCAGACTAGAAAATGGAGGGGAGGAGGGCAGTGCAGTATGTGTAGGTGTGTACACACACACATGTACGCACAGGCGTGTGCCTGCGTGTGTATTGCAGACGTGTCATACAGGTCATATTTGTGAGTGGCTCATCCATCCTGAGTCGCTAGTGGGCTGGAAGACATTTGAAGCACCGTGAACTGTAACAAAGGCGTTTTCGTTGCTCTGTTTTGATGCTTTGTTTCTCTGATTAAGGACTAAAATAATGCCCTGCTTTGGGGCAGAGTTGGTCGGAGTACTTGAGGATGAGCGGCATCACCCGGGGTCGGAGAGCAAAGGATCTCATGGGATGGCTGCACGGAATGAAGACAGATGAAATTCTGGCCTTCATCAGATCACGTCAGTATGATTCTGGTGGAACAAGCGCTAGTGCAGCTCTCTGTCAGCCCTCAGCAGGCCTGGGAAACAGGGTAGGTGTTGAAACAACCACCTTCAGTTAATGATTGTGATGACCGCACGCTTAGGCACGGGTGCTGGTGGGTGGCAGTGACGCAAATAACAGTGAAAAGAGCGAAACTTGAGGATTCGTGTCCTAAACCACTTGTCAGGTTTGTGAACGTTGTGGTTTTAAAGTTCCTTAGGTGATGGTTTTGTCATCTGTGTTCTTGATATGTTTTGTAGCATTCTTCCTGAAATATTTCTTAGCTATGGGTTTGACTGGAGCTTAGTAGATAATTGGCCAGAGAAAGAGTAAAGGTTTGGATTTAATTGATATTTATATGCAGAGAAATATATATTACTGTATATTAAAATAGACCTTAATGGTGATGGTCCAGATTCTCTGAACTATACGTTTCACAAAACATATACTTTTGATATGCACGTAGTGTGTTTACATTTTAGTACTACACACGAGAATCCTAGAATGGCTTGAGTTGGAAGGGACCATAAAGGTCATCTCTTTCCAAGCCGCCTGCTGTGGTTCAGGATGCCTCCCACTAGACCAGGTTGCTGAGAGCATCATCCAGCCTGGTCTTAAACACTTCCAGGATGGAGGGTCCACAGCTTCTCTGGGCAATGCATTCCAGTGTCTCACCACCCTTGCAGTAAAGAAATTTGTCCTAATGTCCAGTCTAAATCTACCCCGATCTAGTTTCAAAGCATTGCCCCTTGTCCTGACACCACATGCCCTTCTAAAAAGTCCCTCCCCAGCTTTCCTGTAGACCCCCTTCAGATAGTGGAAGGCTGCTAGAAGGTCTCCCTGGAGCCTTCTCTTCTCCAGCCCAAACAAGTCCAACTCCCTCAGCCTGTCCTTGTAGGACTCCAGCCCTGTGATAGTCTTTGTGGCCTCCTCTGGACCCTCTCCAGCAGATCCAGTCTCTCTTGTGCTGGGGGCTCCAGAGCTGGATGTGGTGCTCTCAGGTGGGGTACTGCTTGCAAGGGCAGAGCAGAGGGCCAGGATGACCTCCCTTGACCTGCTGGCTACGCATCTCTTGATGCACCCCAGGACCCAACTAGAGCTTTTTGGGCTGTCAGCACACGGTGCCGGCTTGTGTTCAGCAGTTCATCAGCCATGACCCCCAAGGCCTTCTCTGCAGGGCTGCTCTCAATCCACTCGTCACCCAGCCCATATTTGTGCTGGGGTTTGCCCCGCTACAGGTGCAGGACCTACCACTTGGCCTTCTTGAACTTGATGAAGCTGGCCTGTGCCCACCTCTCGAGCCTGTCCAGGTTCCTCTGGATGGATCCCTTCCCTCCAGCCTGCCGACCATACCCCTCAGCTTGGTGTCATCTGCAGACTTGATGAGGGTGCCTCGATCCTGCTGTCTGTGTCTCTGAGAAAGATGTTAAACAGTCCCTGTGCTGACCCCTGAGGTACTCCACTTGTTGCAGGTCTTCATTTGGACACCGAGCTGTTGGATGGACTCTCAAAGTGTTGCGATCATCAGATCCGTCTCCTTCCAATCTAGAGACCGGGATGTCATGTGGGACAGCATCGAAGGCTTTGCCCAAGTCCAGGAAGATATGACGTCAGTTGTTCTTCCCTTATCCACCGATGCCATGACCCCATGATAAAAAGCCACCAGCTTTTTCGGGCAGGATTTGCTCTTGGTGAAGCCATGTTGCTTGCCACCAACCACCTTCTTGTTTTCCATGTTCCCTAACAGAACCTTCAGGAGGATCTGCTCTGTGATCTTGCCAGGCACAGAGGTGACGCTGGCTGGCCTGTAGTTCCCCGGGTTTTCCTTACCCCTTCCCCCTTTGAAAAGTGGGGTGATTTTTTTTTTTTCCCCCTTTTCCAGTCAGTGGGAAGTACTGTGGTAGTTGGTTCTTAGGTTGTGTTTCTTGAGTCCACTCACACACCCCACCCCCCCACCTTGAACTGGAGAGTGATGCCAGTGTGTGGAGCAATTACTTATTTGGTGTGCAATTTTTCCCCTGCGGAAAAGCATTTTGGTCTCAATCTTCTTTGCTCACCATAGCCATCTCTGGTGTAGATCAAATTTCTCACCCATCTGCTCTGTCTTCTGTTTTCCTTCTCACACAAATCGTGGTGACAAGCAGTACCTGAAAGGCTCTGATGCTTCCAAACAGTGGCTTGGTTGCTTGCGTGATGGTCTGTAGTCTCACCTCAAGGAATGTCTTAATGGTGTAAACAAATCACAAAGGCAGCATCCTGCTCTAGGAAGAAAGTGGGCTGGGTTTGAAGCCTGTGGGTAGGACAGTGAGTGACCTCAGCTATTGCAGGCATTCTTTCTGGACCTGTGAAATTGTGCAACGGGGTGGGGGTTACAGCTTAAAGAAGTTATTTGTCTTGGCTGACAGGCCACCCTAAACTTAGGGCATTTTCTGAGGGATTGAGAGAGATAAATTTCAAGTCCCTTTCCTCAAAGGATACTATCAACAACTGTCTGATCAAAGCCCAAGGAGCCTGATACACAATGCATTGTGAAATTGAATCTTCTACAATGAGATGGGCAAAGGCTGGCCAGCTCCCAGGTCTGGTTGGGATTGCGGACAGTAACAGCCTGCTCAGGAGCAAAGTTCTGCCCGAAACCTTAAAACTGGCAGCTCTGGAGTTTCCTTAGCTTCTCGCTTAGACAACAGCAAAGTATTGCTTTTCAGAGTTGTGATTTTTGGCTTACCCTCGAATTTTGTTTTAATTTCTGCACCAAATTTTGCTTCAATTTGATGCTGTTTGGTTTGGTCTGGATTTGACCCAAGCCTCTCCAGATGTAATGGTGAAGGGATCAAAGCCAGGAGACCCAGTCAGAAGAGGTTTCTTGAATTCTAGGGCCCAATATGCTTTTAAAAAATGAGATGCAATCATAGTTTTGTGAATCTATAGGAGCTCTAATCTGTAGTGAATAACTAGGTCCCTGTAAGCATATGGTCGAAAGAAAGCACTGACAAGTCTGTGACAGGAGGAGGTTGCCTTCTTGGGTCAGTGATGAGTGTTGGCATGTATTATCTGATCTGGAGTTGATGTCTGTCACCACTTTAGCTCTAGAATTACTCTGAGACCCGGGAAGCTCCACTTTCCTTAGGCTGTGACTTTGGAGCATTTCCAAGCTGTGGAATCGGATTCCTGTTGCAAACTGTAACCCAACGTAAGGAGCAGCGGGCACTGTTTGAGTTTTCTGTTTGACTGCTGTTTTCCAAAAGAATACAGTAGTGCTCTGACTGAACTTGTAGAATCTTCTCTGAAACTTTTTACTATTGCAATGTATTCATTAAATATAGCATTCTATAATTACATGATATAACTCTAATTTTTAGACAGTAGCAACATTGGTACAAAGGTAAACTCACTGGAAACTAAAAGGTGAGGTGTACATTTGTTTTGTATCATACGTGACGGACTGGAGTCCTGCTGTTACATCTTCCTACCTTTACTCTGCTAAACTGTCCTTGGTTTTTTCAACAGAAGCTTATGTCTCATTTTGCATTTATTGTTGCACAGGTCTACTGGCTGTACCAAATAAGCGTTGGCTCGTTGTGCTAGTGCTTTTGCGAGCATCAGGTATCTTCTGGAGACTCAATGGATGACCAGCAAAGGTAGTAGGTGGCTTTTTTATTTGTGCAAAGTTCAGTGGATTTTTTCCAAATTTTTTTCCATTATTTTTTCCAAAGTTGAGGAATTACGGGAAAACAATTTCGTGCCTCTTACAAAATGCTTTGTAGACTGTTCACAGAGTATTTTGGCTTTTGTTTTGATTGTTCATTTTGTCTTTAGCACTTGTCAATCAGTGTTTAACTGCTCTTAGCCTGAGGTCTCACTTCAGGAAATTATATGTACTGAAGTCAGTCACTTGAACCAGTACCCTGTTAAATTGGGGTTTGAAATTTCTTTTGTCACTGGGCATGGTTTCCTCTTTAGGACTTGCAGAGAAATTACTGTTTTACGGGATGTTAGTCCCAAGTATAATAGTGTGTCCTATCACAGTAGGAAATGGCATAACTTGGAATGAGCTTCACTGACAAATGGATACATCAACCAATAGATTCTTTTTTCCTCCCAAAATTGCACATAGTTGATATGAAGCTCTTTGTCCTTATTCATGAAAAAGGTGCTGTGGATTTTTAGCCTTTCCCACAGAAGGTGGAGACTGTTTCAAAATTGCATTCTTGCATTTCTGTTTCTTGAAGAAGGGAAGAGGTCGCCTAGAAAGACTGCATCCATAAACTGTCTTTTCTCTTACCTCAAAAAGTGTTGTTTCTCTGCAGCAGTGTTGTGTTGTGATAGCACAGTAGAATCACCAGCACAGCTTGTGGAATCGCCAACACAATTTGCAACTGGTGGAGAGAAACTGCACTGCTTTCTTGTGGTTTGCCAGAGTGGGGAGACTGGAGGATTTGCTGACAGACCAGGAGACAAGGTAAATGATCCATAACTAAATAAAGTTTACTTAATGGAAATCTTAAAGTGAACAAGTGGGTTTTTTTCCCGTCAGCTTGTGTAAATTGGCACCCGGATGAAAGCATTTTGCAGAGCTGCAGTTGAATGAGAGGGAAAGAATAGGCTAAGTTCATGTGTGGATCAGACGATGCTTACGTGTCATGTGCGCTGTGACTTCCCTCACTGAAGCCAGTTGCTGTTTCTTACGTAATTCTGGTTCCCAAAGGACGCACACACAGGTAGTTTCTCACAAGACCACTTACATGATGTAAAAATACTTAAACCAAAAACCAACCAATAAATAAATAACCCAACAACCCACACAACCAATTTTCAAACTTCTAGACATTGCCATGGGTTAATGACTCTTTAATTCTTTTTCCTGATCTAACCAAGTTGGAAATTCTATTAAGAATCCCGATGTCCCACTGTCTGTTCTGCGCCAACCCTCTCACTGAATAAATCCTCTCACTGGCACTTGTCCAGATAAAGATTATGGAATAACATTGTGAAGAGACTGGTGTCATGGGTTTTCATGGGGCTTGAGAACACATTATGATTTAGCTGGTCTGTGCTGTCCAATTTCAACTGTAAGTAATCAAGGTTGTCCAAGTAAAATAGCAGATTAAGATCATATCTTTCAAGGGTGCTGGTCAGATAAAATCACAAGTACTATGAGACCTTGGTGCAATTCCTGTAGAACATTTGGCTCCTTGCCTTTTCAAAGGCCAGGGAAGATTGTAGCTGTTTTTATTACAGTTGTCCATGTCCTCTTTTTCCACAGTTGTGTTAATAACTGATGGAACTTCCTGTTTCTTTGTAAAGCTGATCCATTCTTTATGCTCTTGGGGCATGGGATGTCTTTTTGTGCTGTCATTTGGAAAGTGCTCTAAGAAAAGCTTAACATTTCAAGTCCTAATGCTTTTTCCGGTTTGGGGGTTAAATTTGAGCTATTTCTCTCTTGCTAGGAGAACAAGTTTGCAGAGTTATTCTGTCCCTAATGCAGGCACCTTTGTGGGGTTTTGCATGTTACGTTAGCAGTCACCTCATCCTGTTTTTACCTATCATACCTATTTTGGAGGTGGGCGCTGCTCTAAGAGCATTGGTGCTTACAGATCTTTGCTTCTGCAGAAACCCATTCTGAACAGATTCCGTTACTTATTTTTTAATTACTTTTGGATTGTAGCCTTCTGATTTGCCAGTTTCAGGTTTTGAACTGCTTAACTGTCAGGGCTTCTCTGTCTTCTTAAGTAATCAAGAACGTGTTGCTTGGAGCTTAACTTAGTTGTGCTTACTAGCAGGTTTTCCCCTCTGTATTTGATTTTAGAGGAGGATTGCAGAAAGGAGCAGAGGATGACATAGCAGTAGATGCATGTTCTAGGCCTTTCGGCTTCCCTGAAAATACCTGCTCTTCATCAAGAAGATGAGTTTGTCACTTCACTTGCATGTTTGCCAGTTGGGAGCATTCCCCTTCCTGGGGCATGCCTGCCTGTCTGTCTAGGGAAAGTCTGTTGTGCTGTTCCTAAAGTGTACTGGGGTTTTTTTGCGGTTTTTTGGTTTTGTTTTGGTTTTTTTGTTTTTTTTTTTCAACTGTTACTTTTTTACGTAATTGTTTTACCCTTCCTCTAATGGCCACATAGTGGATCTGGGCAAGTGAACAGGTATGTCTGTGTGCTCTGACCGTACCTGTAATGTGTTTGCTAAACCACCAAGGAGCAGCATTTGTTATGTTAGTGTAGTTTTTACCTTCTAGGCTGTGATCAATGGTTAGGGCTAATGTGTGTGGCTATAACATGATAATCCCCCTTAGTCTGGTGCAGGATACAACCTTTGCAATAAAGTCCAGAAGTGCCACTAATACAAATAGGATGCACCCTGTGCCAGAGCCTGTGAGTAATTTTGGGTAGGATTTTGTACAGTGACTAATTAACTTCACTGAAGGGATGCTCATGTCATGAGGCTTTAAATAGTCCCTTGCAGTTGTGTATGATAGATGCTTCACACACTGAAGCAATGCTTAAGATACTGTGTAACTGCTGCTGTCTTTACTGTTGTTTTTTTGTTTGTTTTTTCTTCCTTCTATTCTTTTTTCCTTTCAGTTTTATAGCACCCTAGGTCACTGCTTCTCTCAAGATTTTTACAGCAGAGCTCTGTATTCAGGGACCATTTAAAGAGGATTATACTGCTGGGGAAGCTATGAAAGAGGCACTTGTAGGTGATGAGCTTTGCTTTTTCAGTCTTTCTTCTCTGCCTCTACTGTCCTATGCTATTGCATGTAGCTGGGGACAGGAGCACTTCCTGCTGAATGCAGAGTTGAAAGCTGTCTTAGCAGCAAGTGATCTACAACTGCCTCTGTAAACCATAGTACTGTAGATGCGTGCCATGGAGACTGCTCTGATAGGTGTTGACAGGCAGGACATAGCAGTTCATTTAAATACAGGGCCATCTTCAGCCCTGGAGGTTTGCTGTTCTCTTCCTGACAAACAAAAGCTTCATCCCCTACAAATGACAGCTGGATGGCTTTTGGAGATAAAAAGTGTTGTGTTGTGATAGCACAGTAGAATCACCAGCACAGCTTGTGGAATCACCAACACAATTTGCAACTGGCGGAGAGAAACTGCACTGCTTTCTTGTGGTTTGCCAGAGTGGGAAGACTGGAGGTTTTGCTGACAGACTTGGAGACAAGGTAAATGATCCGTAAGAAAGGTAAGCTCACTAATACAAATAGGATGCACCCTGTGCCAGAAACTGTGACTAATTTTGGGTAGGATTTTGTACATGGCATGGGTGGTACAGGGATAAAGATTGCTGGGGCGAGACTGAAGTAGCTGAGCTGGGAGAGCATTAGACTGAAGATATAAAGGTCCCTGGTTCAACCCCAGGCTTCAGCAATATTTTTCTCTTTGTTTTTTTTGTTTTTTTTTTTTTTTTTTTTTTTTTTTTTTCAGAGTCCATCCACAACCTTCCAGACTGGCCTGCTTCCTCCTTCATCTTTTGCCAGAGGCTCTGCTCTGTCACTGCAAGGCTGGGGCTTCAAAGGATCCTCCCTCCAGCACAAGTCTCCTGCCTTCCCTGCTCCACAGGGACCTGTCTCCTTTGTGGAGTCTCTGCAGAGAGCCTTTCTCTCCCCTCTCTGTCATTCTCATGGTGCACAGTCTGCTTCCCAGAGCAGAGGCCACCGTCCCCTCAGTCCCAGGCAGGCATTCCCTGGAGCTGGGGCCTGAATGCCAGCATCCTCCCTCCAGAGACCTGTCACAGCACGACCTCTCTTGTGCCTGTGACAGATGACAAATCCATGCAGAGGATTATTTACTACAGTGCACGAACACCAGGGCTGTTTAGGCACACACTGTCCTGAGAAGAGTTTCATGACAACCTTTGCTCCCTGCTGCAGCTGTTGAGGAAACACTTTTATACTCTCTGGGAATCATCCTTTTGCTACAGGGTGCCCAGCCCCAAGAACACTGGGCACAAATTCAGAAATAAAAAAAGAAAACAAAGCAGAAGGAGGCTGGGGTATCTACTGAACACAGGATGGTGGGCACTACTATGGACATAGAGTTACAAAAACAAGCTGCCTCACTCAGGGACCAGGGAGAATAGACCTGTATCTGACCCATACTACCTCCCTGGCAGCTCTGCCCTCCCCCAGTGTAATAAATCCCCTTATGCTAGCAC
This sequence comes from Megaceryle torquata, assembly GCA_024611175.1. Taxonomy (NCBI): domain Eukaryota; kingdom Metazoa; phylum Chordata; class Aves; order Coraciiformes; family Cerylidae; genus Megaceryle; species Megaceryle torquata. Next base: position 11,060 of record JANIJG010165407.1, read on the forward strand.
ATGACAGAGTTTAGACTCCTTCACCTGGAAATGAGCCACAGGCCTGAGCAGCAAGAGACCATTCTATGGAATGATGGTGTTTGAACACTGGCCCTCCAGCCTGGGTGCGTCCATGACCCCCACAACGATGGGCCATGTAAAGAGCCTCCATCCCCCTGGAAACCCCCACCAGGACAGGCTCCAGCCCTGCATCTCCCCAGGAAGACAGGGGCCCAAGGTGGGGGCTGAAGGGGTTGGCCCGAATGGCAGGGGCTGCTGGCAGGAAAGCTTTAGAGAGCTGGGCAGAGGCAGGTGTGAGCTTGGGCTCCTCCTGCACCCTCACCAGGGTCAGCCCAAGTCTGGAGGAGCTCCTAGCAGTGAATGGGCCAACACTGCTGAGGGAGAGGCTGCTGGTGACAGCCACCTCCTCCCTTCTGCTCTAGGGCCAGGAAGCCCTGCCATAGCCACCCAAGGCACCTTCCAGCCTGTGGCAGAGCAGCCTCTTGGGAAAGAGCCGCGGGGCTGTGGAGACCCAGCAGTGGGAGCAGGGAGAGCAGGTTGGGCTCCAGGTTCCTGCACAAGGGCCAAACCCTTCTCCCTGCACGGCTCCTGCGTGGCAGGTTTCTCTGCCCATGGAGCTGGGGCAGGTGACAGCCCCAGCCAAGGGACAGGGCCCCTGGCTCAGCTCCCAGCAGTGATGGCTTCAGGGAGGGACACAAACTCCCCTCTGCCATGGAAACGTGTCCTCCCAGGGCAGCCTCCCAGGCAGGCCCTTCCCCAGGCCAGGGGCTGGTTGACAGCTTTGGGCTGCAGCCCCTATCTCCCGGGGATCCTTTCTGCCTCTCTCCAGCCTCTCCCTCCCAGAGCACTGAGCAACTGGCAACCACAAAGGTGAGGAGACCGGAGTTCCCAGTGGGCTGCATCCCAGGGCCTTGCAGAGAACCATTTCTGCTGGCAGGGTGTCAATGCCTCTGTCAGCAAGAATATTCCCCAGGGACCAGGGCCTCTGGCAGCCCCACGGCCTGACCCTGAGCCCACTGTCCCCAAGACGTGTCCCTTCCCCACCACCATGTCTTTGTGCTCTGCTCCTCCCCAGTTGCCCCAGACAGACACCCCGACACCTGGCCAGGCAGCAGCAGCTCTTGGCTCAAGCCCCCAAAGGCTTTAATAAGAACAAAGATGGAGGCGGGGAGCAAAGAGAGGGGATGGAAACCAGAGGAGATGTCCGTCTGCTTGTGCTGTTGGTCGGAAAAGGGAGATGCTTCCCTGGTGCTCGGGACTCTCCCAGCTGCACAGAGCTCTGCTCCGTCCTGGCTGAACCCAGCCCCACAGCAGGGATGGGCTCTCCTGGCCCACGGCTCAGGGACACTTGTGCACTGAGCTCTGGTGTCCCAGCCCTCCTGGCATGTCTCCCCAACCACAACACCCACCCTAGGGCTGCCCAGACGACTGTCAGTGGCACATCCTCCTCTGTCTCCCACCTCCTCCAGCCCAGCTCTGACATTTCTCTGCTGTACCCATCACTGACTCCCACCATGTTTGCATTCACTCCAACCACCACTTGCTGCTGGTCACCCATAGCCTGGCAGGGCTGTGCTGCGCTGCAGCTCCCTGCAGATCACCTCAGCAGCTTTTGCACCTAAGTCAGAGTCACAGACAGTTTTCCACTGGTTCCCATCATGGATCTCCACGCGTCCTGAGCAGGGGCTGCCCCATCCGACCAGCCGGACAGGTCCTGGAGCAACCAAAGACCCCTGTGAGTTCCCAGAG
>JANIJG010165408.1:2323-12704 GCA_024611175.1 Megaceryle torquata
TGCCAGGGAAGGTTATGGAGCAGATCATCCTGAGTGCCATGAGGAAACACATACAGGACAACTAAGGGTTCAAGCCCAGTCAGCATGAGTTTCTGAAAGGTAGGGCCTGCTTGACTAACCTGAACTCCTTCTATGACAAGGTGACCAACTTAGTGGATGAGGGAAAGGCTGCCAGTAAAGCTTTTGACACTCTTTTCCACAGCATCCTCCTGGAGAAACTGGTTGCTCATGGCTTGGATGGACATACTCTTCACTGGGTAAAAAACTCGATGGATGGCTGGGCCCAAAGAGTGGTGGTGGAAGAAGTTAAATCCAGTTGGCAGCCAGTGACAAGTGGTGTTCCTCAGGGCTCAGTACTGGGGCCTGTTCTGTTTAATATCTTTATCAATGACCTTGATAAAGGGAGTGCATAAGTCTTGCTGCAGTGTCTGCTGTGGGGGTTGGAGTGGCTGCAGTGCCTGTCATTTTTTCCTCAGATCCAGAGACCTTATCTTTCCCTTGAGGGCACTGAACAGTGTTGAACAGGACTTGGTAGGCACGAGCTGGGCCCCAGCACATTGCAGTGATTTGTGTCTCCCTGGAATTGTCAGGGTGACAGCATACTTTTTCCAAATGTTCTACTAGTTTTTCAGTATTCTGCACTTGTTCAAGGGTGAAGTTCCAAAATACCAGAGGTGCCCACCGTCCTAGACATTTGCCCATGCTACCCCACACACCCTGCCACTTATAATTCTTCAGTGTCAGGGCAGATCCCTGCGTGATACGCTTAAATAGTTGTTTAACCCTAAAAAAGTACTGAACTACATTCAGGGACATGCTGGTTCCTAGCAAGGAAGGTGTCTCCCCCACAGATTGTCTCCCCAAGGAGAAAGGGTAAAGGGTGTAATTACTAATAGTCTCTGATATATAGTTCCCAAAGTGAGCATCCCAGAAGTGATGACAATGCTGAGTACAAATACCTGATTAGTCCCATGACCAATAATTTTATCATACAGTAATCCAGTGTTACATAGTGCAACAAAGCAAAAATCTTAATCCCCCCTTCCAGGGATGATAAACAGCAGCACAGGGACTATATACAGCAAGTGATGTGTTACATAACACAACTCTAAAAGCCAATAAATCAACATTGTGACCAGCAACTATTAAACTAAGATATTGTATGTTTATAACAAATTCATTTTAACATTCTCTGGTTAGATCTGTTGTTATCTCAACCCTTCATGTCCCACATTGGGTGCCAAAAAAGACTGTTGTGGTTTAACCCCAGACAGTAACTAAACAGCACACAGCCACTTGCTCACTCCTTCCTCCTCCCAGTGTGATGGGGAGGAGAATTGAAAGAAAAAACACAAAAAAAACCCTTGTGGGTTGAGATAAGAACAGTTTAATAACTAAAATAAAATAACAACAACAGTAAAATATCAAAATAATTGTAATTAAGAGGAATATAACAAAAAACATAACGTTGCTCACCACCTGCTGACCAATGTCCGAGCAGTGATCCATCCCCCCAGCCAACTCCCACTAGTTTATATACTGAGCATGACGTTCTATGGTAGGCAATATCCCTTTGGCTAGTTTGGGTCACCTGTTCTGACCATGCTCCCACCCCAGCTTCTTGTGCACCTGCACACTATCAAAACATGGGGAGTTGGAAAGACCTTGATTCCTTAGCAATAACTAAAACCATCAGTATATTATCAGCATTCTTCTCATACTGAATCCAAAACACAGCACTATTCTAGCTACTAAGACAAAAAGAAAATTAGCTCTATCCCAGTTGAAACTAGGTCAGAGATGAATATAGGGAAAAACTATCCAAGCTTAATAATCAGTTCTAAGATTACTAAATGCACTCAGGAATGAGATCTTGGGGTGAGTATATATAGGTTGACTGAAACATTAGCTCAGTGCTCAGCATTTGGTGTTAATAAAGGACTAAACAGCATTATTACACCACTGAGTAAATCCACACAACATGACATGCAGATCTTTCACCTCAAGGACATATGTGAAAAGAAAAAGGTTTAGAGAAGGGCATCAAACATCAGAAAGATAGAAAACAGGGAATGCACAAGGAATGACTGAGGAGTCTTGAAGCTAGAGAAGACTGAGGAGCAACGTCCCCAACATCTTTTAATATGACTAAAAAGTATTATATGAAAATATTAAGTAGTTTGTGCCAAACAAATAAAAGGACATTCTTCATCTAGAATGTAGCTAAACTGTAAAATCCTTTGTCCAAGTTTATTGTGAACATGAAAAACTTATGGTTTAACAAAAAAAATATCTTTGAAGGAATATGTGGTGGGTTGATCTTGACCAGCTGCTCTCTCACTCCCTCTCCTCAACAGGACAGGGAGAGAAAATAATATGAAAAACCTCATGGATCAAGATAAAGACAGGGAGATTGCTTACCAGTTACTGTCATGGTCAAAACAGACTGGAATTGGAGAAGATTAATTTAATTTAATGCCAAATAAAAATAGCGTAGAATGGTATGAAACAAAGACAAAAACTAAAACACCTTCCCCCCTATGCCCTTTTTCCCAGTCTCAACTTCACTTCTTCATTCCTGACTCTTCTACTTCTTCCCTGCCATCCCAAGTGGTGCAGGGGGGGTGGGGAATGGAGGGTTGCAGTCCTTCCTCCTCACACTTTTCCCCCGCTTCAGTGTGGGTCCTTTCCATAGGCTGCAGTTTTTGTCAGGAGAACCTGCTCCAGAGCAGGCTCTCCATGGGGCACAGTTCTTTCAGGCAATATCAACCTGCTCTGGCATGGGGTCCTCCATAGGCTGCAGTGTGGATACATGCTTCACAGTGGTCTCTTCCACAGGCTGCAGGGGAATCCCCACTCCAGTGCCTGAAGCATCTCCTCCCTCTCCTTCTTCTCTGATCTTGGTGTGGGCAAGATTTTTTTTCTCACACTTTTATTCTCCTCACACTGACATACAGTGTTTTTTATACTCTTTCTTAAATATCAGCTTAAAAAAAATCAGCTTTGCTGATTGGCTTGGCTTTGGTCTGCAGTGGGTCCATTGCAGAGTCAGGTGGAACTGTCTGTTTCTGGCATGGAGCAAACCCTGACCTCTTCTCACAGAGGCTACACCTGCAGCCCCCACACCCCAGTTTCAAAACCTTGCTATGAAAACCCAATACAAGCTATTAAGAACAAAGCCAGCACTTTGACTCATGAACTCCCTAAGTAACAAATGAGTGTGAAATTGAGATTATTGTCTGCTTGTCCCTCCTCATATGTTCTCTAGAAATTTGCTACTGGACACTGTCAGCTATGTTTTTAACACAGAGAAAGACAAATTATTGTAGAAGGATATTTTGTCTGTCATTTAATTGAAAACATTCTAATTACTGAGCTAATTTTATATGTGAAAGGAACAGATTTCTCATACTGTAGTTTAGTGAGATGAAAACATTTACTCCATACAAACAGTAGGAACCACATATTTCTCCAGAGCTGTCATCAGAGAAACATTTTTCATCTAGGTGTGTCCTTAGATAAAACACTTCAAATTTCTGTAAAACTATTTTGGAGAGAGAACAACTTCAACTTCCTCTAGCACTTTTCTCAAGGGTAACATCCCTAGTTTTGTTTTTCACAAACAATCAAAACTCATGTTTTATATGGAGATTTTTAGTCACTATATGCAAACTGAATGGAAAGACAGCTACCAAGAAGCGGCCACCTAAGAAGGCTGTCAGGTCAGTTGATGTTGTGATGGTAGAAAGCAATCAGCAATCACCCAGATTGAAAGGTGGACTGAGAGTGTTTCCCTTGATCCTGGTTAAGGGACCTCTAATCTGGCAGTGCAAGGGTCTCCAACTGAATACTCTAACTGGGAATAGAAGGTCCCTGCCTCTGGCCAGGAAGAGAAAACTGGTGACCGGGTTTAATGGTCTGTGTGGAGTCGATGGCCTGGCACATCAGATGCACAGAAGTATAAAGCTCTGGTGGACACCAGTGCACAGTGTACCCTAATGCCATCAAGATACAAAGAGGCAGAACCCATCTGGATATCTGTCAGAAGTAAAAGCCATCCAGCTGGCCCCTAGAGACTGCCGAATGAGAAAAAGGGACAGTACTTTATACTGACTCAACTTTATTCACTGACAGTGGCAAATTTTATTCACTGATGGTGGCAAATGCCCTGTGGGGGTGTCTAAGAAGCAGACCTATTAACGGTGCAGAGGTAAATCCATCTAGGCTGCTGCAATATGGCAAGGCATTGCTGCAAAAGATACATCATGTAGATGCTCATGTGCCCAAAAGCCATGCCGCTGAAGAACATCAAAACAACAAGCAGGTAGACCAAGCTGACAGAATTGAAGTGGCTCAGGTGGATCTAGACTAGGAGCATAAGGGTGAACTATTTATAGCTTAATGGGCCCATGAAACATCAGGACACCTAGGAAGAGATGCAACATACAGATGGGCTCATGACTGAGGGGTGGATGTCACCATGGAGGCTATCACGCAAGTCACCCATTAATGTAAATCATGCACCACAATCAAGCAAGCCACATGAATAAAGTCTCCCTGAAAGAGAGTGCCATAGCTGGGATATCAATATGGCAAACCCTAGTATATTAACTATATTAGACTGTATTGAGTTTGCATAACAAGGTTTTGGTAGTGGGACGGCCAGCACCAGCTGGCTCCAAGACAGACCCACTGCTGGCCAAGGCCAAGTCCATCAGTGACAGTGGTAGCACCTCTGGGATAACATTTAAGAGGAGGAAAAAAAAACCCACTGCAGACAGAGAGAAGAGTGAGAATATGTGAAAAAAACCCCCAAACAACTCTGCAGACACCAAGGTCAGTGAAGGAGGGAGTGGAGGTGCTCCAGATGCCATAGCAGACATTCCCCTGCAGCCTGTGGTGAAGACCATGGTGAGGCAGGTTGTCCCCCTGCTACCCATGTTGGTTAATGGTGGAGCAGATATCTACCTCCAGCCCATGGAGGATGCCAAGCCAGAGGAGGTTGATGTTCCAAGGAGGCTATGACCCTGTGGGAAGCCCATGCTGGAGCAGGCTCCTGGCAGGACCTGTGGAGGGGCAGAGGGAAGGTATTTTAAAATTCAGGTTTTATTTCTCCTTATCCTACTCTGATTTGATTGGTAATAAGTTAATTTAATATTCCCCAAGTCAAGTTTGTCTTGCCCATGATGGTAACTGGTAAGTTATCTCCCTATTCTAATCTCAACCCACAAGCCTTTTGTTATATTTTCCCTCCTTTCTCCAGATCTGGAGGAGTAGTGATAGAGCAGCTTTGGTGAGCACCTGGCATCCAGGAACACTGCAACACAGCCACAAAGGCAAGCACTCCATACTCACCATGGTGGAAGTGACTACCAGGTGTCTGGAAACATACCCTGTAAATCACGCTGCCACTCAAAACACCATCCTGGACCTTGAAAGGCAAGTTCTATGGCAACACTGCACTCCAGAAAGAATCAAATCAGACAACAGGTCTCATTTCCAGAATAACCTCATAGACTCCTGGGGCAAGAAACATGGCATTGAGTGGGTGCATCACATCCCATATCACTCACAAACCTCCAGAAAGACTAAATGATACAATGGACTGACCACACAGAGTGCTGGGCACTAGGATATACAAGCACTGGGATATAAATTTAACAGAAGCCACTGGCTTTGCCTGGTTAACAGCAGAGGATCTGTTAACCGTCCTGGTCCTGCCCAAACAAAACCCCTACATACAGTGGGAGGAGATAAAGTCCCTGTAGTGCACACAGGGAAGTGGCTGGGGAAGGCAGTGTGGGTCACTCCTCCCTTGGGAAAGGGAAAACCCCTTCACGGCATAAACTTCACTCAAGGATTCAGGTGCATTTTGTGGGTTATGTATAAAGATGTGAAGATCCTCAAGGAGATTTAACCCTGGAGGAAAAATAATCCATGATTTCAGTTGTATGTTGCAGGAAGTAATACAGCAGGAACCACATGGAGTTAAGTGCTATGTTTTGGATTTGTGACTAAAACAGTTATAACAACACACCAGTGTTTTATCTATTGCTTGCCAGTGCTTCCACAGCATCAAGGCTTTCTCTCTCCCTCTGCCCAAAAGCCAGTAGGTTGGGGGTGGGCAAAAGGTTAGGAGTGGACATAGCCAGGCCCAAACTGACCAAAGGGATATTACACAGTATAATAGAGGATGATGTTTTTTTACTGATAGGTAGATGTAAAGTTTTACACTCAAGTCAAGATGTTGTACAGGTTTATCACAAAGCTGAATTTGAATAGCTAAAGTAGGCTAAACTAATGACTACAATTGTTTCTGCAATAGGAAATTCCAATTAAGCTTCTTCAGTTATAAGCCCTGAGTTAACTGGTATGTTATATTTTGCAATAGAAGTGGATACCAGAAAAATAAAGCAACTTTTTTTTTACTCAGAGCACAAACGGCGAGGCAGAGGCTTTCACTAGCTTTCACAGAGGAGTGTGTGCTGGCAGCAGGGCACGTGGGGAAAACTCAGCTGTGATCTCCACCCAGCAGAGGGTCATGCAGTCAGCACTTGCCAGGGTGGATGTGGGAACTCAGACAGAGCACCCGCAGAAACATGCAGCCATCCAAGTCACAGGCTGTAAGGAATGTCACAGCGTGGCACTGGCAACACGACTGCAATGGGAACTGCTGTGTGTGCTGGGAACAGGCTGACAATCTCCTCTGCTGCATAGCACAGTTACAAGATGAAGTTGAATGGCTGAGGAGCATCAGGGAGGCTGAGCAGGAGATAGACTGGTAGAGCCAGGCCCTACCCTCCCTCAAACAGAAATGGGAGCAACCATCAGAAAGCACCCAGGAGCAACAAGACCCTGTTCCCTGCCCCTGTCAGAACAGAGGCACTGGTCTGGATGAGGACAGTGAATAGAGGCAAGCCCATCGTCTTGGCAACAGGCAAACTCCCTCCTTGCCCACCTCACCCCCTCCAGCACCACTGAAGAACAGATATGAGGCCCTGGTCGAGAAAGACCAGGCAAATGAGGATACAGTTGAGGGGCAACCTACACCTGAGATTCATCCACCATCAGAAAGGCCTACTGCACGTATCACGACCACACCCACAAGAAAAAAAAAGAAGGGTTATAGCTGTAGGTGACTCCCTTCTGAGAGGAACAGAGGGTCCAGTATGCTGGGTAGACCCTTCTCACAGGGAAGTCTGCTGTCTCCCTGGAGCCAAGGTTTAAGGATGTCACTAGGAAACTTCCTAGCTTGGTATGAGCCTCGGATTATTACCCATTACTTCTCTTCCATGTAGGTGGTGAGCACATTGAGAACAGTAATATAAGAACGATCAAAAGAGACATTGGAACCTTGTGTTGCAAAAAATGAGGAAATAAATCTGGTCTTGTGAGGCCGGCACCGAATATGCGACAGATGGAAATTGGGAGACAAATAGTAATAATTTTTTTACTGAAACATTTACAGGTTCTTTGGGATTGCTCATGATACATTAAAAGCCATAGGTACATTAAAGGTTTGTCACTAATATAACTACAACAATGCACTCTACACACACATGCACACTAGCAACAGCAACAATAACAACTTGCCCACTGTAGGCCCAGCTGCCTGGCAAATATACAAGCCTGTTGAACAGAAATACAATGGAGCAAAAGATAGTACAGTTGTGGCAAAAAAGGGAAAAAGAAAAAAAAAAAAAAAACAAACAAGAACCAAGAATACACTCAGGGAAGCATAGAAATGCACCTGAAAAGAAATGTAAAATACACCCGGGGAGGAAAAGTATGTCGCTCAGCGTTATACTGAGGTAAATATTCTTACCCACAAGCTGTCCCTTGTGAGGGGGAATGGAGAAGGAGTGAATTCATCAATCCATCCAGTTGTCGCTATGGTTCCAAGTTGATCCTGTCATGACTTTTGGGCCGAAATCAGGGTGATATTTATACTAAAAATGTTTACATCACATCACCAGGGTATACACGCCGGTGGGGATGACTATAGACAATCTTATCACTTACATTAATGCCACAAAGTCCATTAATTCACACCTGCACGGGTGGAGGTAGTAGCTACTTTTGTTTAGGGCAAAGGAAATGGGGGACTGGGACCATGAGGACTCCGCCCCGTTTCACACTTCTCCAGGCATACAGATGACACCAGATATTGGTCTAGTGATGGTTGCCACCTCACCCAATGCTGAGTTTCATGCTTCCAGGCATGCAGCTATATGGTATACGTGACTTGGACTTTGTTCTCTCTACACCTTGGGATGACTGGTGAGGGATTCTGGGGCACAAATTATCTTTTCCTCTCTCCTTCCAGGAGCAGGCAGCGACATCAGAGTGAACAGGCAAATACAGGCTATTAATACATGGCCCTGTAGCTGGTGTCACTGTAACAATTTTGGCTTTCTTGATAACGGGGTGAGCTCTACAGCACCAGGTTTGCTGACACCTAATGGGAAACACCTTTCTCAAAGGGAGAAGAGAGTCTTTGCACAAGAGATTGCAGGGCTGATTGACAGGGCTTTAAACTAGATATGAAGGGGAAGGGGCATGTATCCAGACTAGCTAGAGATGCCCATGGGTGTGGTATCCCAGCACTTGTGGGGCAGTGTGCTGACATTTTTGAGAACCAGAAGGTCTTCCACCCCCCAAGGGAGAAAACTACACACTCAACCCCCTCTCTGAAATGCTTATACACCAATGCAGGCAGCATGGGGAATAAGCAGGAGGAACTGGAGATCTGTGTTCAGTGGTGGAGTTGTTCTTCATGTGTGTCAGCACCTGGAATGCATTGAGCTCTTCCTGGGGGGGTGAAGAAGGTGTTGAGAGTTTATGGGCGAGAAGTAAGGGCCACGCAAGTACAGGTGAAACTGCTGTGGGTGTCTACTACAGACCACCAAACCAGGAAGAGGATGTTGGTGAGACCTTCTACAGGCAGATGGAAGTATCCTCAAGATCACATGCCCTGGTGCTCATGGGTGACTTCAATCACCCTGATAATTGTTGGAAAGGCTACACAGCGAGGCATACTCAGTCCAGAAGGCTCTTGCAATGCATCAATGATAACTTCCTGATGCAGGCATTGGATGTGCCAACAAGGAAGGGAGTACTGCTGGACCTTGCATTAACAAACAAAGAAGGTCTGGTCAGGGATGTGAAGGTTGGGGGCAGCCTTGGCAGATCATGACACAGTAGCGTTTAGTATCATACAAGGAAGAAGCAGGGCAATAAGTAAGATTGCAACCCTGGACTTCAGGAGGGCTAAATTTGCCCTCTTCAAAGACCTACTTGGAGGAATCCCTTGGGCTAAGACTCTAGAAGGTAAGGGGGGGCCAATAGAGCTGGTTGATATTCAAACCACTTCCTCCAAGCTCAAGACAGGTGCATTCATCTGAGTAAGAAAATCAAGTAGAGGAGGCAGGAGACCACCATGGATGAGCTGCTGAAAAAAACCTCAGGTGGAAGAATGAAGTTCACAGCATGTGGAAAAAGTGGCTGGTCACTTGGGAGAATTATAGGAATGCTGTCAGGGTTTGAAGGGATGCAACAAGGAAGGACAAGGCCCTCTTAGAATTAACTCTGGCCAAGGAAGTAAAGGAGAACAAGAAGGGCTTCTTCAAATATATCAGTGGTAAAAGGAAGACTAGGGACAATGTGGGCCCACTACTGAATGAGGTGAGAGCCCTGGTGATGGAGGATGCAGAGAAGGTGGAGTTACTGAATGCCGCCTTTGCTTCAGTCTTCACTGTTAAGACCAGCCCTCAGGAATCCCTGACCTTGGAGGTAAGAATGAAAGCCTGGAAGGAGGAAGTCTCTCCACTGGTCAATGAAGATTGGGGTAGAAATCACTTGCTTAAACTGAACATACACAAATCCCTGGAGCTATTCTGGGTAACTACAGACCACTCAGCTTCACCTCCATCCCTGGGAGGGTGATGGAGCAGCACATGCAAGAAAATAAGGTTAACGAGAGTAGGCAGCATGGATTTCCTAAAAGGAATTCATGTCTGACTAATCTGGTAGCCTTCTATGATGGTGTGGCTGAATGGGTAGCTGCAGGGAGAGCAGTGGAGGTTCTCTACCTTGACTTCAGCAAGGCTTTTGACACTGTCTCCATAACACAGTGTTACAGCAGCACAGACAAAATCTCACAGAGATGAGCCAGGGGCTCCTGGGATAGTAGTAGCAGCCGATAGGGAAACATCAGGGAAACACCTTCAACAGAATGAATGAGTGTTTCTCTGGAAAGGGAACACGGCCGACTGCTCAGCTGAAGTGCCTCTACACAAACGCACGCAGCATGGGCAACAAACAGGAAGAGTTGGAAGCTACTGTGCTGCTGGAAGGCTACGACATAGTGGCCATTACTGAA
>JANIJG010165410.1:0-12662 GCA_024611175.1 Megaceryle torquata
GCGGTGGGGGGGGGGGGGGGGGGGGGGGGGTTTGGGAGGTCTGTGGGGCACCAGGGAGGGGTTTGGAGGATGTGTGGGTCTGTGTGTAGTGCCCGTGGTGCTGAGTGTTTTGTCCTCCTGTCCCCTCAGGGTGCTGCCAGGCGCAGGCAGTGAGCGGGGCTGGATGGCCCTGAAGCTGGTGGCACTGGTGGCCCTGGCCCTGCAGCTCGGCTGCCTTGCCCTCCTCAACTTCTCCCTCGGCTTCCTCCTGGCTGCCACCATGGTCCCCGCTGCCGCCGCTGTCCAGCCCAACGGCCCCAAGTCAGCCCCAACCCCCATGGGATGGGTGGACCCCAGGGGGGCTCATTGGGGTGGGGGAGTGGCAAAGGGGGTGCTGGGGTGGCTCAGGGGGCTCTCCTTGGGGCAGGGGGACCCTGGGGGGGATCTCTCTCCAGGGTGGGGGATCCCTGGGGGGGTCATGCCCAGGGCAATGGGGACACCAAGGGGACGTTTGGAGGTGTCGCTTCCCAGAGTGGGGGGGGGGGGTACTGGGTGGGGTGTCTCTCCAGGGCTGGGGAACCCTGAGGGGACACCAGGGGTTCTCTGCCCAGGGCATGGGGACACTGAGGGGGTATCTCCATATGGTGGGGGGACACTGGCAGCTCCCCTTGGGGCAGGGGGACACTGAGGGGACACAGGGAGTGTGTCTCCCTGGGGCAGAGACCAGCAGGGGACCCCTCTCTGGGTCTGGGGGGGGGTGTCTCTGGGTGTCCCATCGGGGTGTGACAGTTCCCCCCCACAGGGTGCTCCTGGCGGGTGTGCTGGTGCTGGCGACGCCGGCGGTGACGCTGCTGCTGGGCATCTTCCTGGAGCGGGAGCTGGTGGAGGCGCCAGCTGGTGCCAGCGAGGGCTGGCAGCTCTTCTTGGCGGCTGTGGGCGAGGGGCTGCTCCAGCACCACCTCTATGGCTCCTTCCTCTTCCCCTTCCTTGCCCTTGGTGCCTACCCCGCCTGGCTGCTTCTCTGGAACGTCCTCTTCTGGAAGTGACCAGAGCTGGGACACATGGACAGACCCACGGACACCCCCTGAATGGCTGCTGTTCTGGAGTGTCCTCTTCTGGAATTGACTAGAGCTGGGACCCACAGACAGACCCACAGACACCCCCTGTCTGGCTGCTGCTCTGGAGCATCATCTTCTGGAATTGACCAGAGCTGGGACCCACCCACAGACCCACGGACACCCCCTGCCTGGCTGCTGCTCTGGAGCATCCTCTTCTGGAAGTAAACAGAGCTGGGACCCACGGACAGACACACGGACACCCCCTGCCTGGCTTGCCACTCTGGAGCGTTCTCTTCTGGAATTGACCAGAGCTGGGACCCACGGACAGACCCACGGACACCCCATGTCTGGTTGCTGCTCTGGAGCATCATCTTAGAAGTGACCAGAGGTGGGACCCACTCACAGACCCACGGACAGACCCACGGACATCCCCCATCCAGCTGCTGCTCTGGAACGTCCCCCTTCTGGAATTGACCAGAGCTGGGACCCACAGACCTATGGATGGAGCCACAGGCGCCCAGCGGGGCCGGGGGGGCTGCTCACCCAGGGATGTGGCCCCAGCCGACCTTCCCGCGGGCTCCAGTCCCGGGGTGGGAGGTGCCGGGAGGGACCCCCCTGTTCCAGGCTGCGGCCGCTGGTAGGGGGGAACTGGGGTGCTGGGGGGATCACGGGTCTATACTGGGGGGTCTTAGCATGGTCTGTACAGGGGCGTGGGTGTGTCTCCGGCCCATACTGGGGGGTCTCTCGAGCCCCCAGGGCGGGTCTGCCCTCGCTCCTTTCCGGGGTCACAATAAAGGCGGATCGGGGCCGGGAGCGGAGCCGCTGTTTGTGTGACACCGGGAGAGGGGGAAGAGAAAAGCGACAGAACTGCGGAGCGGGAGGGGGGGGTGTCTCTGACGTACCTTCCGGCGGGGTTTACGTCACGTCCGGAGCGGGCGGTCGGCGTCCCCTCGACCTCGGCACCGGGCGCGATGGCGGTGGCGGTTCGGAGCCTCCCGCTGCGGCCCTGGGGCCGCCTCCTCCTGCCGCGGGCCCCGCCCGCGCCCGCTCCGGTGAGACCCGGGCCCGGCCCGGCCCCCGCGCCCCGTGAAGGTCATCGGGAGGTGGGGGTGGGGGAGCAGCACCGGGCGTGCCGTGGGCAACGGGCCGGGGCCCACTCAGCCTGGCCCGGTGTCCCAGGTTCCTTAAGCGGCCTGTCCCGTGACCCCCTGCACCCCCGCATACTGCCCGGTGTCCCCGGTTCCCCCCCAGCTCGCCTCGGTGGGCCCGGTTCCTCCCTCCCATCCCTGTCCGGTGTTCACGGTTCTGTATCTCCAGTTCCATCCCCGCCCTGACCATTACCCCCGGTTCTCCCCGATGTTCCGCCTAGTGTTCCCGGTTCCCCCCCCGGCCCTACCCGCTGCCCCCTGCCCAGGCCAGTCCCTACCTCGCATGGCTCCCCGGTGTCCCACCCCATCCCTTCCCCGTGTCCCCCCATCTCTGCCCAGTGTGCCCAGCCCATTGTCCCCTCTTCCCCTGCCCCATCCCTAGTCAGTGTCCTTGGTTCCCTCCCGGCCCTGCCCGGTGACCCCCTCCCCCATCCCTGCCTGGTGTCCCTGGTCCCTGACAGCCGTTCCCCCCACCCCAGGCCTCCCTGTCATCCTGGGCCGGTGGGTCCCGCAGAGGCCGGGCAGCCCTGACGGTGCTGGGGGTGCTGGCAGCGGGTGGGGGCAGCCTGGCCTTGGCCTTGCGCTCGGGGCTCAGCGCCGGGGACCTGGAGCTGCACCCGCCCGGCTTCCCCTGGAGTCACGGTGGGGCCCTGGACGCCCTTGACCACGCCAGGTACCAGCACCAGGGGTGCGGGAGGGTGGCCTCCAGTGGGGGCTGGTGCCAGCACCGGCACCTCCTCCTCTTCCTCGTCCTCCTCCTCTTCCCCCGGCAGCCTGCGCCGTGGATTCCAGGTGTACAAGCAGGTCTGCTCCGCCTGCCACAGCATGGAGTACGTGGCCTTCCGCAACCTCATCGGCGTCACCCACACCGAGGCAGAGGCCAAGGCACTGGCTGAGGAGGTGAGCGCCCCCCTCCAGCCCCCTGGGATGGCCCTGCTGTGGTGTCACGGTGACCTGGTATCCCAGCGCCTTGGTGCCGTGTTGTCCCAACATCCTGGCATGCTAGTGCCCTAGAATCCCAGTGTCTTGGTGTCCCCATGCCCTGGCACTTTAGTGTCCCAGTGCCCAAGTGTCCCAGCACCCTGGCATCCTGTTGTCCTGGCACCCCATTGTCCTGGCACCCCAGTGCCCCAGCATCCCAGTGTTCCAGCACTGTGTTGTCATCACCCTGATATCTTGGTGTCCTGTTATCCTGGTGCCCTACTGCCCTGCTATATCAGTGTCCCGATGTCCTGGCACCCCAGTGCACCAGTGTCCCAACACCCTGGTGTCCCACTGCCCTGATGTCCTGGTGCTTTGCCCTGCTGTCCTGGCACTCTTGTGTCCCCCTGCCTGGGGTCAGGCTGTCCCTGTCCCTGGTGCAGGTGGAGGTGCAGGACGGGCCAGACGAGAACGGGGAGATGTTCATGCGGCCTGGCAAAATCTCCGACTACTTCCCCAAGCCCTATCCCAACGCCGAGGCTGCACGGGCCGCCAACAATGGGGCACTGCCCCCTGACCTCAGCTACATCGTCAATGCCCGGTAAGGGGGAGACATTTCCACAGCTGGGTCCAGGGCGGGGGTCTCAGCCTCCACCCTGGCAGCATTGACCCCCGGCTGTCCCTGGCGCAGGCATGGAGGTGAGGATTACATCTTCTCGCTGCTCACTGGCTACTGTGACCCCCCGGCTGGCGTCACAGTACGAGAGGGGCTGCACTATAACCCCTACTTCCCGGGACAGGCCATCGGCATGGCCCCCCCCATCTACAACGAGATCCTCGAGTTTGATGACGGTGAGCGGGGTTACGGTGGTGCGGTGGTGCGGTGCTGCCGCTTCCTGGGGTGCTCAGCTGTTGTGTGTGTGTCCCCCATCCTCAGGCACTCCCGCCACCATGTCACAGATCGCCAAGGACATCTGCACCTTCCTGCGGTGGGCGGCAGAGCCAGAGCATGACCACCGCAAACGGATGGGTTTGAAGGTGGGTTTGGGGGCTCTGGAGCCCCCTCCCCTGTGCCCAACACCCCTGCCTCGTGTTGGGGTAGTGGTGGTGGCTGTGCTGGGCAGCACGTAACTCCTCTCCCCACCCAGATGCTGATGATCTCGGGGCTCCTCATCTCCCTTGTGTACTACATGAAACGCCACAAGTGGTCCGTGCTGAAGAGCAGGAAAATGATTTACCGGCCCCCGAAGTAGCGGTGCCGGGGGGTAATTGGGATGGCCCCCGCCCCAGCTGCACTGCTTGAGCCCTGGGCTGTGGCGGGGGCATGGCCGGGTGCGCAGGTCCCACAGCAGCTCCTTATTTAACATCGTCCTCAGCCAGCGCCATGGTCATGGAAATAAAATCGTGGTTGTTGAAGGAGGAAGCGTGGTGTGCCGTGGCATGTGCCCGCAGCGTGTGCTTGTATTGTGGTATCTGCCTGCACCATGGTTCACCGGTCGCACAGCCCGTCAGCAGTGGGCTGATGACCACCGCCCCAGTATGGCAGTGCTGGCAGCCAGGCTCTGGCACAGATGGCTTTATTGGCACACCCTGTGCCAGGCTGTGCCCCGCAGTGGGGGCTCTGCTGCCTGCACAGGCTCCATGGAGCCCTCAGACCTGTCCTGGCCCTTTTGGCTTGTGCCTGTACCCTGCTGCCGCGGGGCCCTGTGTCCATCGTGTCCTTGCCACCCTGTGTCCGGCTGCTCCTCCCCCAGCTGGTGGCAGCTTTTCTACATCCATGGATGCAGTACCGGCTCTGGCTGTGGCTGGGCTGTCCCCCAGCTGCCTCCAGTGGGTGCCCCTGTCCCCATGGGGCTAGGCCAGATGGGGGACTCAGTGGCAGTTCTGGCACCTGGGGTGGCACCTCTGGCCATTGATGTTGCAGCGACACCCACCACTGGTGTCCCCAGGGCCCTGGCAGGGGGAAAGAGGAGTGTGTCATGGTGGGAGCTCCTTGGGCCACCTCGACCACCACCCCAACCATGGGGACACTGTGAGGGGGTCCCTCCCTCCTGCATCGCTCACCCCAGGCCCCCAGCGTGGCCCCTTGGTCACCCAGCAGATCTCGGTCTGGCAGACAGTGCAGCGGATCCAGTCGCACCCGTCCTTCTTCTGGACAATGATGCGGCAGGTGGGGCAGTGCATGGCCTCGCCGAGCTGCACCAGGCTCTGCGGCGGGGCGGACAGGGGTGTCAGGGACACGGGGGACCCCCCCCTCAAACTCCTGGGATCCCCGCCCGAGCCCCCTCACCTGCAGCATGTCGTTGGTTTGCCGGGCGGCCGAGTCGTTCTGTGCCTGGAGCCGGAGGTCGTCCTGGTACTGGCGGCAGTTCTTCCCCTCGTGGATGGCCTGGGGGGTGCAGGGAAGCACTGCTCAGCACCCCCATCGCCATTTGAATGCCCTCGGCAGGGCTGGGGCCTCACCTTGCAGAGGAGGCAGTTGAGGGCCTGGCAGATGGGGCAGCGGAACTCGTTCACTGAGTCTTCATAGATGCACCAGCCACGGCAATCGGTGGTCTGGCAGTGGAAGCTGTTCTGGCTGCGCCGCTCAGCCAGCACCAGGCTCCGCTCGAGGAAGAGCCGGTATTCCTCCGGTGACACCAGCTGCCAAGACCAGAGCAAGGTCAGGATATGGCCTCTGGCCCTGGCCCCAGCCCAGTGCTGCCGACAGCGCCACGCTCACCGCCCGGATCTCGCGCTCCTGGAGGTGGCTGCCGCAGGCGTAGGAGTCGTCGCGGAAGGGACAGGCCACAGCCGGCTCCTCGCTGTAGTTGATCACCTGGCGCAGGCACTCCCTGCGGGAACAGGCACCCGGTCACTGCCACCCCTGTGGGGGCTTGGGAACGGTTATTGTGATGGCTGTAGAGGCTCGGTGATGTTCACTGCCAGGGCCAGGATGGTCTTGGGGCTGGTCACTGTGAGTGCTGGGGGCTTGGGGTTGGTCACAGCAACGGCCACCGTGGTCTCAGGGCCCATGATGGTCTTGGGGCTGGTCATCATAAGGGCCATGGGCTCAGGGCTGGTCACTGCATCCATTATAGTGGCCTGGGGTATGCTCACCCCCAGTGCTCAGGGCCAATCACCATGCAGGCCAGGGTGGTCTCAGGGCTGGCCATCACAATAGCCACAGTGGTCTCAGGACCGGTCACCATGAAGGCCAAGGTCTTGGGGCTGGTTACTGTAATGGTGGGAGATTTTGGGTCCGGTCACCACAATGATGGGGGAGTCCCAAGGATGGCTACCACAAGAGGTTGTGGGTGGCTCTTGGGACTGGTCTCAATGGTTGGGGACTTGGTGTCCAGACCCTGTATATGCTGGGTGGGGTCTCAAGGCTGGTCACCATGAGGGCTGGAGTAACCACCACAACAGTGGGGGTCTCAGGTCACCATGAGGAGTGAGAGGGGAGCAGGGTCTCAGGGCCAGTCCCCTTGCTAGTGAGGGGGTCTCAGGGCTGGTCCTCACACTGGTGAGGGGGTCTAGGGGCCTCCATTACCGGCAGAAGTTGTGCAGACACTCGCGTAGCAAGACGCCCTCGCCCGGAGGCACCTGCTGGAAGCAGATGCGACACTCCAGCACCTCCTGGTTGGGCACTAGCACCTCCTCCTCCAGCCGCAGCAGCTGCTGAAAGTTCTTCAGACGCTCAGCCTCCAGCGCCTGCCAGCGAGGAACAGCCCTGGTCAGACCTCTGGCGCTGCCATCGCACCTCAGACCAGCCATGACCCCCCCACCAAGAGGCCCAAGGGCAGCATTTAGTCTTGGAACTGAGACCAGCACCAGCATTTGACACCTCTCAGGGGATGGTGCTGGAGCCCCAAGTGCCCAGCTGGAGGTGGCATTACCAGCTTTGCCACCCCCCCAGGAGAGCTGTCACAGCTCCGTGAGGCTGCCACAACCCCATGGCCCTCGTGGCCACCACCCAAATCCCCCCCCTCCAGGAGCCAGGAGGGCCAGTTGCACTCAGGGAGGCAGCTCTGGAGTTGCAGACACCCCTCCCCATGGCATTGAGCCCTGGCAGCTGCTGGCATCCCTGCAGTGCCCAGCTGGGCCATGCTGGCAGGTTTAGGGCATTTTAACCATTTTTCAAGGTTGTGATTTGCTCAGGCCAGCGCAGGAGGCACCACAACCCCTCCCAGGTGCCAGGTGTTGGTGACACTTCTCACTGCACTGTCACCAGCACGGGCCACACATCACCTGCGCAGGGCTTGGTGCTTTGCCAGGGTCCCTGACCCACTCCCCGGCATGGGCGCCGATGGCGCAGAGCAGCTGGTGCAAGAAGACGGCAGAGCCGTGCTGGTGGGGTAAGACTTTAATGAGGGAGGGAAGGAATTGAGCTGCGGCTTCCCCCTGGCACCCAACAGGAGCTGTGGCACGGCCCAAGGCTGCCTGAGGAGATGCGGTGCCAAAGCCAGGTCCCATGTCCCCCCACCTTAGTCTGGGGACAAGCCCGTCAGGACAAGAGCTCTGAGGCACAGATCAACACTGAATAACGAAACCCGCGGCTGCCTGCGGTGCCAGAGCACCAGGAGCCGCAGGGACCTGTGGCTGGTGGCCGCAGGTGGTGCCAGGCCAGCGCCAATGCTGGTGTGGGCAGATCGGTGCCAGACTGGGAGGGTGTGGAACTCATGGCAGCCAGGATGGCGAGTGTGGCACTGGGGACCCCAGATGGCTCCTGAGACCACCATGCAATTATGCCACCTCCAGAATATGATTCCCTGGAGAGCTTGAGACCCCCAAGCCCTGGAGTCCCCTGAACCTGAGGACCCCCCCCCGAGCTTAAGACCCCCAGAGAACAGCCACCCTGAGGCCAAGACCCCCAGAACACACCCCACTCTGAGCTTCAGCCCCACCTAGAGCAGTCCCAGGCTGAGCACCACCAGACCCCAGCCACACTGGCTCCCCTCACACCATCCCCACACCTCAGAGGAGGCTCAGACCCCTCCCCCGCCATGAGCCCAAGGAGCACAAACCCAGCAGCCCTTCCTGCTCCCAGAGCAAGCAGCATGTTCATCGGGGCTTTTCTCCCACACAATGTCCCCAGTTCCAGGTGTGAGCAAGGGGGGGACCTGGCAGCAGCCCCTGGGTGCACGCAGGGGCCAGGCTGGGGGGCACTGGGGAACACTGGGGCAGGTGGGGGGTGTGTCCAGGCGGGCGCTAGCCGAATTCAGAGGACAGATGGATGAAGTCATCCAGAGAGCCCGGGCCCAGGGCGCAGCGCGCGGCTGAGCCGTCCTCGCTCCTTCCCTTTTCCCAGCGGGATCCCGGCACCAGAGGAAAGAAGAAGAGAAGATTTGGTCAGTGGTCGAGCCCCGGCCCCTCCCAGAGCCTGAAGCTGACCTGGGGCTGGGGGCTCCCATTGGAGCCCCCCCACTGCATCACAGCGAAGGTGGAAGGGTTTTGGGAGCAAGAGGCGCAGCCCAAGAACTCCTGGGCACCACCTGTGCCCAGGGATGGCAAGGGTGGGGGGGAAGAGTTGCTGGGAGGGTCCCTGTGAGCAGGAGGAGCCACAGAATAACTGAATCCAAGTGCCCAGGGGCCATCAACTGATCCTCGAGGCCAAGAGCCCAATGGGCTCCTGAGGGGATGGAGAAGAGTGTGGGCAGCAGGACAAGGCGGCTTCTCCTGCCCCTCTGCCCTGCCCCACTGAGGCCACCTCAGGAATGCTGGGCCCAGTGTGAGTTCCCCAGTTGAAGAGAGAGCAAGAGCTACTGGAGAGAGTCCAGTGCAGGCTGCAGAGATGCTGAGGGGCTGGAGCATCTCTATGCCCAGGGAAGGCTGAGAGCCCTGGGGCTGTTGAGCTGGAGAAGAGCAGCCTGAGAGGGGAGCTGAGCAAGAGCTAAAGGGCCCCCAGGGGTAAGGGCTCCTCTGGCCCTGCTCCAGCAGGTCCCTGTCATCATCTCTCTCACACCTTTCCCAGCCCTACCACAGGTCACTACCAGCCCCTGGCACAGCTGCAGGTCACCAGGAGCACCCATATCCCTGTCACTGCCATCGCCACAACATCTCCCCCCAGCCGGCACCAGACGCTGTGGTCCCACTGCAGTGATTCCCAATCCCCTCCAGGTTCAGCACCAAGTTGTGTGGGGAGCCCTGTGAGCCCCACCCCCCCCGTACCTGCTGATACTGCCGGATCCCCTCCTGCTCCTGCTGCATCCTCCAGAGTTCTGACTCATCTGGTTTGTAGCCACCCGGCACCACATAGTCATCGGGCCGGTCAGTGCTGCACATCTCACAGCCTGGCCGCGTGGGCTTGTTGATGAAGGTGCATTTTGGACATGACCAGCCTGGCTGTGGGGACACCGGAGAGTCAGAAGCTGGGAGGGGTGGGATGTGGTGGGAAAGCCCACCCTTCCCCTGCATCTTCCCTGGACTGGGAGGACGCCAGGGAGGCAACAGGGGGCAGGGACCTGCACTGGTGATGGCAGCCTCGGGGCCACCGTTTGCAGCTGGGTGCTGGCCAGGTCACCGATCTGCAGCGCTTCCAGGTGCTGGCTGATCTCCCCGATGTCCATCCTCCGGCCGGCCTCCTGCCCCCAGCCTGGAGAGTGATGCCAGCATGTTACCACTGGCACAGGGACCACCAGCAGGGGTCCACAAGCTCACCATGCTGTGCTGGGGGGACCCTCTGGTCCCCAGGGACCAGCCCTGCCCCAGAGCATCAGCCAGGCTGACCCGTGTTCCAGGCCAGAGGCTGGTGAGCCCCTGGCCACCAGGGCGGGTGGAGGAGAATCAGACCTTTCTGGGGGGACATGTTGGGCATGGTGCTGTACTTGCGCCCCTCGGTGTCGTCGGGCGAGGAGACTGAGCTCAGCATGACCCGTGCCAGGTCCTCCTCATAGCGCTGCTCGGTGAGCTCGGCTGCCTTGGCCGAGAGCAGGTAGAGGAAGGCAGTGTCACCGTCCCGCCGGATGCCATATGAGGAGACAGTGCGTTCATCCACACACAGGCACTGCCCGATGATCCAGCGCTGGACCAGTGGGTGGAACCCATAGTCCTGGAAGATCTGGGCAGATGGGGAAGCTCAGCCAGGGAGCCCACAGCCGCCGCTTCCCCACAGCTTCTCACCAGTGCCGCTGGGAGAACTGGTGAAGAGCTGGCTCCCCAGAGGGAGAGGAGTGGGCGGTAGAGCCTGGCGCCCAGCATGGGGCCCAGCATTCATCAGGGGGACTGTGGGGGGTCTCACAGCCAGGGCGAAGGGCTCTCCCCCTCCTCCATTCGTACCTGCTGCTTGAGCGTCGCGATTGTCATGTGAGCACGGACCCTGATGGTGATGCTGGCCGAGGATGTGGCGTCCTCCACACCGACCTTCATGCTGTGGAAGGGATGGAGGTGGTGGGGAGGGGCTGCTGGGGTTGGGGTTCCAGTGGGACAGGGGGGTCCTGGCATTGTGCTCAGCACCTGGTACAATGATCTTGGGCCACCACTCTCAGTTATGGAGCCAATGTGCCTCATGCCTCGTTTCCAGCCACAACCTGGCTAGCCCAGGGAACTGCAGGGAACTCCAGCTGCAGCTCCCGGCCCGAGGGCTGGACCCCAAAACTCACATTCAGCACCCACAGGGAATTGGTTTTGCCCCTGTTTTGTTTGTCCTATTCCAGCCTCCACAGAGCGCAGGCAGTGGTTTCCACTGGGCACTCAGGCAGCAAGAAAAAATAGTCCCTTTTACTTCCTTTAAATTTGGGGCTTGATAATTTCTGAGTCTCTGGATCTCTGCTCTGGTCCCTCAAGGACCCCTGCACCCCTTGAACTGCTCCATTCAGAACCAGAACCATTCAAGCTCTCCTGCTGTGAAGGTGCTTTGTGCCTTGGAGTGCTCTGGGTCTTTCCAGAGGACTCTGCCCAGGCTAAATTGGTGGGCTGAGGCCACTGGGATGAGGTTCAACCAGACCCAGGGCTGGGTCCTGCTATTGGGTCCCCACAACCCCTGGTCCTGCTCCAGGCTGGAGCAGAGTATCTGGAAAGCGCCCAGCATGAAAGGCCCTGAGGGGGTTGGTGGGCAGGCAGCTGGAGATGAGACAGAGGGTGCCCAGGGGGACAAGAAGCCACCAGCACCCTGGCTGTGTCAGCACCAGTGTGGCCAGCAGCACCAGAGTGTTTTTTGACACTGAGGGTGGTGAGAGCCTGGCCCAGGCTGCCCAGAGAGGTGGTGGCTGCCCCATCCCTGGCACCATTGCAGGGGAGGTTGGCCGGGGCTCTGAGCAACCTGCTCTAGTTGCAGATGGCCCTGCTCCCTGCAGGGGGGTGGACCAGGTGACCTTTGGAGGTTCCTTCTCACACAAACCAGTCTGGGATTCTATTTCCAGGTCACTTGCATGTCCCTGTCTCAGGCCCATGTCTGCTGGGACACACAGGTCCTCATTCCCACCCTGCATCTTCACCTTCGCTCCAGTGACTGATCCAAGGAGGCCACTCCTGCCTTTCACTTCCATTCTTCAAGCCTTTTAAGGACACTTTGTGCTCTTTGGGTGTTGCTGGCTTGGGTCAGTGACTGGGACTTCCCCCACTGATTTGCCCCAGGGCAACTCCCCCCATTTACCAACATCGACTCACTAATCTCCCCAGTCTGGTCCTGGCCGCCACCGTTCTGATGCAAAAATCAACATCTGAACCTCCTGATTGGAGTCTGAAGGCCCCATGGGACCAGAGCCCGGCTGGATTCCTGTTTTTCTCTGACAGCTCCCTACCCAAAACCACTGTATTCCCCCCACTACATCCTGGGAGCTGGGAAGGGCTCAAATCCCGGGATACCGAGTCTCTCTGGCAGTGCTGCAGCTTTCCCAGCACCAGCTGCGCCTGCCCTGCTCCCACTGGAGAAACTCCTGGCGCAGCTCTGCCGGGCGACATCCCAGCCCTGCCCACGGGGACCCTCAGCAAAGGGGCAGAACCCATGGCCCCACGGCACCAGACATGACCTGGACTGTCAGTAGCTGCCCCATGGCGAGCACGGAGCCACTGGCACAGCACTGCTGGCTCCATCCAGAGCGGGTTGAGCTCCTGTGGGTCAGGACAGGGAGGCAGAGGAGGGAGACGAGGGATACTTGCATGGGCTGCGAAGGGCTCACCTGATCTCATCCGTGGGATAGTTGGACTCCTTCAGGAGGATGCTGAGCGTGGCTTGCTGGCGTGCCAGGGCCACAGCACAGCGTGAGGCCATCTCCTCATCACCAAACTCAATGGCCTGGGCGAGGTCCAGTGCCAGCTCCTCTGCCACAGGGGAGAGAGTGATTAGTGTGGTGGCCAGAGAGGGCCCAGGGGGACAAGAAGCCACCAGCACCCTAGTTTATGTCAGCACCAATGTGGCCAGCATGACCAGAGCAGGGACCCTCCCCTGCACTGGGGAGGCTGCCCCTGGAATCCTGGGGTCAGATTTAGGCCCCTCACTCCCAGCAGGACATTGAGGGGCTAGAGCGTGGCCAGAGAAGGGCAACGGAGCTGGGGAAGGAGCTGGAGAACAAGTGTGGTGAGGAGCAGCTGAGGGACCTGGGCTTGTTCAGCCTGGAGAGAAGGCGGCTCAGGGGAG
>JANIJG010165412.1:0-12536 GCA_024611175.1 Megaceryle torquata
GCCATGGCCGGGGGCAGGGGGTCCGCCGCCGAGGGTTTGGGGTTGTCAACCCACCCCCCCCCCCCCAGGCCCCTCCGCCGCCGCCATCCTCCCCACCCCCCACTCCGCTTCGTTTCGGGGCTGCCTCGTCCTCGCCCCCCCGGCCCTCTCGCCGCGCAGCCCCTTGATGCCCAACTCCCCTCCCAGTCCCTGCGGCCGGGGGGCGAGGCTGGGAGCCCCCGGCCCCTTCCACTGGGGAGCCGGCTGTCGCCCAGCCTCTGCAGCTCGGTACCTACGGGCTGCGCCGAGGGTGGGTTTGGCCCCTCCGGTGGTGCCAGGCGAGATGCCGAGGAGATGTGGGGCGGTCCCTGCCTGCCCCTCCCCTCCCCCCCCCCCATAGGTGGTAGGGAACGATGCGGCATCTCGGTGTCCTTTGTGCTGGCTCCGGGCTGGGAACAATGCGCCTCCCAGATCGTGCACCTCAATAAAGGAGCTGCCGGCGGCACCTCACTCGTGCAGTGGGGGTCGAGGGGGCTGCGTGAGCTCGAAGGGCTCTGGGCCGGTCGGCAGCCGGCGGGACAGACCCACGCACCGTCTGCAGAGCCCCACGGGGGTGGGCGAAATCGGGGGGCTCTTTGTTAGCGCCGTGCCAGGCTGGGTGCATTCTGTGCACAGCCGCTGGGGTCCCGCAGACCGGCGGCTTTTTGCTTCTCTCTGCCCCAAGAGGAGGAAGGAGCCCCCGGAGGAAGGGGGGCTCCGAGTCCCGACGAAGTCGGCGGGAGAGGAGGGAGAGACCCTGCCCAGCTGTCACGGCCGGAGCTGCCGTCCCGCGTGGGGAAGGGACCGGGCTCGCGGCTTCCCCCTGCCTGCCCTGTGCCTGCGCCGGGTGAGCCCGTGTCTTCCGGACAAGCGAGAGCCCGGCCCGGCCCTCGGCGCCCCGAGCCCCCGTGCAGGGTGTCGGATCGGAGCTGGTCGGGTCCCCGTGGGGACACGGCTCGGGAGGGCCCAGCCCCACGCGGTGATACCGACCTGCCCGTCCGTCTGTGCCCGCCTTGTCTCCAACCGTGGGGCTACGGGGTCACCCTGGGAGGGCAGGGCAGGGCATGACCCGCTGTCCACATCCCTAACGGCACGAGGAGGATTGGGGTGCTGATGGCAGCGTGCAGGGCGGCCCTGTTAGTCCTCGGAGGAGGATTTGCAGAGGACGCTGCCCTGGCTGGTCCCCGTCTGACAGCAGAGCGAGAGCACAAAAGATGCTGGGTGCAGCATCAATGATGGAGGGAGAGCAGATGGGTGTGGGGCTGTGTGCATGTCTGTGTGCGTGTGTGCATGTCTGTGTTCGTGTGCATACACCAGGACACCTCCCAGCGCTGCCTGCCAGTCCAGTCTTCCTGTCCTGTAAGCAGGCAGTGGTGTTTTTCTGCCTTGCTCCTTTGGAGAAGCTGAGAATTGGGGCCAAGCTGTTGTTTTAAGGGATGGAGGAGCTGCAGGGAAGGTGACAACATCCCCCTCATGTGGGTGCTGCTGGTGTGCCTGTGCTGGGTCAGGGCTGTGTCAAGGCAGGGGTGTCCATGCCAGGACACTGACCTGGGAACAGAGTGATGTTGGTGGTTGGGGGTGGAGATTTCCTGCTGACTGGACTCTTCCCGTCCTTCATCCTGCATTTCTCTTAGGATAAAGCCTTTTAACAAAGGCCTAGCTCAAGGCGCTAGGGTGCCTTTTTCCCAGGGGATGGAGTGGATGCTGCTGGGGGTAGCAGCTGTGAAGTAATTTCTGCTGAGCTTTTCCCACCTAATCCCTTTGGCCCCTGCCAGCAAGGGGGTTGAGGACTGTCCCGTGCACGGGAGGGGATCACAACCAGGGGGTTGCAGTGGGGTTGGAGTGTCCATGGCAAGATCAGGAGGGAAGAGGGGGGAGGGAGGGAACTGGGGAGGTCCAACTCTCTCCTACCCACTCCTTGAGGGAGTGAGCTGGCATCCTACTTGGTGTAGCCAGTGGGTGCTGGGCAACTGGGGCAATGCGATGGCAAAGGTGAGCGGGCAGGACGAAGGAGGAGGGCTGGGAGCAAGGAGGCTGCAAGACAAAGCCATCAGGTCGCAGTACCATGTGGGAAGGGGGCTCCTGAGGCTGGGCTGAGAGCACAATGGCTGAGCCACTCTCCTCATGGACCACCTCTTTCTACTAAAGCAGCCCCAGAGGAGCCTGTGGTGATGGGTCCCCTCCTGCTCTGGGCTGGGAGTAGAGTGACATTTTCCTTTGTGAGTGCTCATGACACCCTGCCAGTGGAGAAACCGGGCTGTGAGTCTCCAAAGACCCCCTACCCCCTGAGCAACCCTGCCCACAGAGCCCACATCCCCTGACCATAAGAGCACAGAGGCTGAATGCCTCCGAGGTGCAACAGGACACGGATCAAAGCTCTCTTTTTGCCCCTTTATAATAACATGGATGTGCCAGCTGGACCGTTTCTCTGGGGTCTTTGTGTCCAGGGGCGCTGGGAAGCAATGGGGGCTTTGGAGGAAGGCACTGTATGCTGCTGGGGTTAAATGGCAGGGTGATGGGGATGAGCCAGATGTCGTCAAGAGGTGCTGCAGCTGCCAGGACTGTCTCTGGGGCCTTACAGAGCCCTGAGGGTGGGAGGAGTGGGTACAGAGGGACAGGGACGGTGGGGCTGTGCTGTCCTTGGGGGAAAACCAGTTCTTGCTGGTTCTCCTGGCCTGGCAGGAGAGATGCTGCGGCATTTCACTGACAGCTTCACAGGTTCCCAGGTTGCCCTTGGGAGGCTCCGTCCTCATTGGCAGCAGGGGTGCAAAGAACCCGGGTGCTGAGCAACTGTTGGAGCACACACAGGGCTGTTATTTAGGCTTCCTGCTCGACAGGAGTGAAATGGCTGGTACCAGCTGCAGCACTGCTGTCGGCAGAGGGAAATGCAGGCCCAGCAGCTGCGCCTGGCCCAGGGTCTGTTTTGTACCTGCACCTTGTATCTGCAGCTCAGACCTGCACCATCTGCAAGGGCAGGGCTGGATCCTGCCCTGACTCCCGCTCTCCCTGTGGGCAGGGTCTGCCTTTGCTTGCCCATCAGCATTAAGCCTGGCGTGTCACTTCATGGGCACATCTGAGCTCACCAGCTCCATGGGGGACCACTGGGGAGGAAAGGCTGTGGCTCAGATGCCGGTAGGTTGGGTACCCGCACACCCTGTGCCGGTGTAACGGTGTCAGGCAGGAAGCTGCTGCCTGCTGCAGTGGCGCTGTGTGGGGTGGCCCAGGAGCCCTCACTAATTGCTGCTGGGGGAGGTTTCCTCTGAGTCTGGGGACAGCAACTGCCATTTCCTCCTGGAGGTGACCTTCAAGTGGGTGGCTGCAATGCAGCCAGCTCAGCGGTTGCCCACTTGTGCCCTCCATCTGGGAGCCCTTGATTTGAGACTTATGCCTCCCATAGAGCCGCTGCAGCTCCCTCCCTGCGGCACCCAAGTTCCCAGTCAGGTGCTGTCAGCTCTTGCAGCTGCAGCGAGATAGGGGTGCGGCAGGGGGGGTAGGGGGGGAGCAGGACTCGCTGTGCTGGTTGCAGGAGGTGGAGCCCAGCCCTATTGTGCTGGTTGGTTTTGCTGTGTCAGGAAGGGCTGATGGCACGTATTGACCCAGAGGCCATTAAACTCCTTGGCCGGGGGAGCTCTGAGAAGCTGGGCTGGCTGCAGAAATGCTCCCTGAAGACACTTTCAAACTGCCCAGCTCATTGAAGAGAAAGCAGCACCCCCTGTGCCAGAGCTGCCCGCGGCACCCGAGCGCGCCAGGCTGGCTGCAGAGACTCAGGAAATGGAGCTTGTGAAATTGGGGAAGGAAGTTGAGTCGGATTTCAAGTTTATTTAAACCCTCCAACCTCCAGTGCTCTGCTGCTCTCATCAACACTCCTGCCATGATGCTCCACAATGGCAGCCCAGTGTTGCCAGTCTCCTGCCCCAAGGAGCTGCTCCCACCTCCTCCTCTGGGAAGATGGATGGGATGTGATGCTCGGGATGGGATAGACTCGTATGTCCTGGAGGGTCTTGGCTGGAGCATGCTGGTGAAGGTCGGGTTCTGGGATCAGCTGGACTCCTGGCCCTGCCATCTTTGCTGCCTGGTGGCCAGGGCTCCTCAGTCTGGCATGGTTTCTGTGAACCCAAAGCCTCTGGGACCTGCTGAGCTCGCTGCCAAGGAGGTGGAGTTGTTGTAGCCCTTCCAAATCAGCTCCTCCCAGGGCAGTTTTTGTTCCAGGTGGAGAGGTAGTGTGAGCCCAAATTGTGCCAGGCTGGTGCACATGCTGCCCAAGGGCTGCAGCATGGAGAAGGGTGGTACAGCCTGGTACTCTCTGCCCGCTGTCACCATGGTGCTGTTGTAGCTCTGAGCCCCCTTGGTGTGGTTGGTCCCAGGGGGACACTGTCTCCTGCCAGGTCAGGCTGGCATTGGGCTGGTTCTGCTCAGATGTCACAGGGCCGTGCAGGGCAGAGAGGAGGCAAACCTGCCCCATGGCATGGGATGTGCCCTGCTCCTGTGGGGATGAGGAGGACATCCTGTCCTGGTGTGGTGGCACAGGCCAGCCCTGGGGTGCCCCATCTCCTATCTCTGGGGACTGGGAGGCTCCTTGGCAACCAGCCCTTATCCCAGGAAGGAAATATCGCAGGAGGCTGCAAGAGCCTGGGGATGCTGGGCAGGCGGAGCATCAGGATGGGCACCTTCAGCCTCTTTCCCCACCCTTTGTCTTCACTGAGGAGGTGGCAGCTTGGCCCTGGCTGGGGGGAGCCATGCCCTGTGGCTGTTTTGGTGCTGTGATGAACCCATCGAGGCGAGCAGCAGCTCTTTGCTTTCACTTTGGGGTTTCCCAGCCCCGATGCGACACAGGGCTGAGCGTGATCTTGCCTTCCAGCAAGCGGGACAAATTGGCATCCCTGGTCTGGAGAGAGATGTCAGGGGCTGTGGCAGATTGAGGGGCCCCACGGGGTGTGAGAGGGAAGTGCTGAGCCCAGGTGTGTGGGTGTGAGGGGGTTTTCTGCGCCTGGCTTCAATCAGGCACGAGCTCGCTGCCTTTTACAGCGGAAATGTTAGAAAGGGGATGGAGATGGTGCTGGTGCAAGGGGGAAGCGGGGCCGTGCTCCCCAGTCCCACGCAGACACGCCATCTCCCACAGCACTGCGCGGAGCAAAGCAGCTTTAGGAAGCTTTTGGTGCCTGCACCCATCACCCATCAGCAAGGGATTTAAATACGTAACGCCGCGAAGTCTCGTGAGCTCCAGAGGCTGGGGCTGCCTCAGCCTGAGGACAGAGCCGGCTGCGGCTTTCACGCGCCAGCAGTGAAACTGGGGACAAAGGGAAATTGCGGGAGATGAAGCCTTAAACAAAGCTGTCGAGAACACGGCTCCTGGCCCCTGGAGAGAAATGGTGATACCCCTGCTGAGCCCAGTGCTGAGAAGCCAGGCCTGGCCAGGCTGCTGTCACACTGTTCCTGCTGGATGGTCCCCGGGGTCCCACGGGACTGGTTCCTGCTGCAGGCTGTCAAAACAGCCTGGCTGGTTAAACAGCCGGTTGGTTTGGGATGTGGTGGATTGTGAGGGCAGCTGCTGCCTGGCTCTGCTGCAGGAGATGAGCAGGACACAGGGTGACTCCCTGCCCTGGTCGTATGCTGAAGGGTTTCTGCTTTGGCTCGGTGGGAGGAAAGGCAACTGGCCGCCCACTGTCCCTTCTCTCCAGGCAGACCAGGAGCTGGTCCGGTGCTGCCCTGGAATGTCCCTGTGTCCTCACTGGCTCTGCTGTGAGGCCAGGGGTGGCTGGCAGCCTTATCCTGCATTGGCATCTGCCCCCTTACCCTGCTCCATGTGGACACAGCACTCTTCCACTTTTCCCAGTGAGGGTTTGGCCCTGAGCCCAAGGTCCCAGGGTCCTAGAGAAATCCCTTCCCCTCTTCCACAGCTCCCTGGGGCCAGGGCGTAGGGGGGAGGTTTCTTGTCACAGCTTGCTGACCCTGGCCCAATCTCCCCTGTATCATGGTTCCCCCCCCCACATATCTTCCCAGGGCTGTGAACATCTCCCTGCCCATCCACCCTGGCCTGGCTGCTGTTCTTGGTGGGTGCTCTGTGGTGTCCTGGGAAATGGCTCAGCAACCCTGCTCCAAGCTCTGGGTCTATTCTCCCAGTGTCACTGGCCACAGCTCTGGGTCAGCACCATGGGCAAAGCTCTGGAGACTGGCACTGGGGAGGCCCAAGGGGCATTCCTGCACTGGTCTGGCCTCCTCAGGGCTGAAAGATTTACTAAAGGTCCTTCTGTCTCCCTGCCCCTGGGCGTTGCTGCAGTCAGGGCCCCACCACCAGCTCTCATCTCCCTCCCTAGAGAGTGGTTCAGCCTGACCTTTAGCACCAGGCACAAAACTGTTTCTGACTTCTTCCCTGGGCTCTTTCTTCCTCCTTTGGCACAGCCTGGAGCATGTCTGAGTGCTGGAGCTCAAGGACCCATCTATGGGTGCTCAGGAGAGAGTGATGGAGGTGCTGGGGGCGGGAGGTTCCGTGGGGCAGGGTGAGATGTGCCAGGTCTGTTCCAGACACTCTTCCCCAGAAGTCACAAGGGTCCTGTGACCTTCATGTGACCTTGTATGCTGTGGAGTGTAATAATCCAAACAGCCCTTAGGCACAGCCCCGTGGGTGTGCTGGGGGCAGGCTGCTTGGGTGGCAGCAGTGGGTTGTCTCCATCCCTGCAGTGACTGGGAGGAGATGAGCGATGCTGGCAAAAGAGGAAAGGCATCGTGTTGGGAGAGAATGAGTGGAGCTGGGCTCCTGGTCCTTGCCTTCCTCTTCCCTCCCACCACTGAACCCAGTGTTGCAGGGCTTGGAGTCCCAGCCTGGCCCTCTGCATTAGGAGGGGGGTGTCTCTTGGGCTGTGTTGCTGAGCTCTCTGATCTTCTATTATTTGATGCTGCACCTGCCTAAGGAGGCTGTCAGAGTAAAATGTGCCTGGTCACTTCTCAGCTGTGGGACCAGACTTGCTCCTGAGTACTTTGTACCATTCTCCATCCTGGTGGTCAAGGTCTTGGGGATTTAATTTATTTTTTTTTTGGTGTGGGGCATGGATTGGAGAGGTCCATCTTTGTGCCCCCTGCTCACCTGTCTTGCAGGCAAGTTGCTCCAGATGCTCCCTGTGGGCTCTGGACTTGCAGCATTTTCTGCCAATATTGAGTTGTTTTCCCAGTGGCAGAGTGTGCCGGGGGACTGCAGCTGTACCTGCCTTTGGGGGGCCAGGAAAAGCCTCATCTCCAGTATGGGTGCACCAGCATGGGGGTGGGACTGGGACATGGGGACCTCACAGGGGCACCTGGGAAAGGGAGAGCCTTTGTGGGTGTGATTTACTGGGTTGGGAGGAAATAGGAGCCTCAGTACCAGGATGCAGAACTGGGAGGGGGAGTGTGTCCGTCTGTCTCCATTAGACCCGTGGCATCTCTGTGCCCCTGCAGAGTCTGACTGATGGCTCATCAGGCCCAAAGTCTCCTGGTGAACGATGGTTTCCTACCTCTCTCCAGTTATTGTTGATGCTACTGCTGAGCCGGTGGTTTCGTGGCTGTTTCCGTGCGGTTGGAGGGGAGCAGGGGCCCTGCTGGGGTGTGCGTCGAGTCGCGTGTGCTACCACACGTGTTTCCTTGTGCCTTCCACTCCCCTGGGGTTTTGGGGCACTGTGGCTTTTTGTGGGTGACTGACCTGGGTTGTTTGCACACATTCTTGTCGTCTTTCCAAGCCTTTTCTCTTGGGCAGCTTCAGCACAGAATTGGTGGCATTGCCAGTTGCTTATGGGGGTGAAGGAGGAGCCCAGGGATGTCCCAGATTTGGTCTGCCCCTGCTCTCCTCTAGGTTGGGGAAAACACAATCCTGTGCTTCCCCTAGGTCCTGCTGTTCTCTGCCCACTGCCTTGGGCTGGGTGTTCCTGGGTGCTAAGTCCCCATGCAGGCAGCACGTCCCTCATCCCCAGCATGTGGTGGGTCTCCATGCAGAGCAGATGGTGTGGCTCAGCACCAGTGTGCTCCTGCCAGAGCTAATAAGCAGCACATGGTGGCTGCCAAGGCCTGATTTAAAGGTTTCCCTAAGCCTGGGAAAGCCTGGAGCAGGAGGATTAGTGGGGACCCAGGGGCTTCTGGGGTTCATGGCAGCAGGGTTTACCCCACAGGGAAGCAGCTTGGGCAGCACATCCATGCGGAGGATTTGTATTGGACTTGCTTCCTTGGGACATGATGTGGTGTGGAGGCATGTCCATACTGAGCTGTATCCACCACACCTTCACCCACACCCCAGCTCCGTGGGACCTGCCTGTCCCCAGGCTGCCTGGTGCTGTGGGGAGGTGGGGACCTAACAGCTGGGGAGCTCCATCTTGCCCCTGGTGCTGGTCCAGCTGTGCTGGACATGGCACCCTGGCCTTTGGTGGTGTTTGGCTGAAGCACAGGCACTGATCATGTGGCGTGGGTGGCTCCGTGGGCAGGCTGAGCCTGGTGCTTTCCTGTGCTGTGCTCCCTCCTGCTGGGAGGTGCTTTGCTATATGTTAATTGGAGCGTTTGCCGACCAGACCTGGCAGTCCCTGGGGAGCCTGATTCAATTTTCCCTGATTGCTGACCTGCTTCCTTGCCGCAGTAATTAAATGCTTAACTTTGTCTTGATTTGGGTCCAAAGCAACCTGGATGCAAACAGCCAGCCCTTGGCAGCTAGCACTCTCCTGGGACCCCATACTCAGGGAGAAATGGGGCCAGGGGCATCCCTTCCAGGGCAAGGATGCAGGTCCCCCACGGGCTCAAGCCACACTGAGCTGAGGCCTAGGGAACTGCTATCTGCTGGTGAGGGTGGGCAGCTCCACGCCTGCCGTGTTGGCCTAGAGATATGGGGGAACCTGGAGCACTTTGGTCTGATCTCTTACCCTGGTGATGCTGGCAAGACCTGGCTGCCTGGGGAGCTGCTTGGCCAGGCTGAGTGCCCGGTACACCATGATGCTGCACCCTGTGTGCCACTCACTGTCTTGCCTGTTGGGTTTACAATGCCCAGGGTGTCCTTGACCCATAGGATGCCCTAGGGGAGCACAGAGCAGGGTTAGAGCTGCTCTCCATCTGGCTGCTCTGTGCTGCTGGCTGGAATCGCAGGGCAGCAGAGAGGGCAAGTTTGGGGCAGAGGAGACTGGCTGGGGGGACCAGAGGGGGTAGCGAGGCTGGTAGATGGGCTACATGGGAGTCTGGGCTGTCTGGCAGATGCTCCCGCAGCTCCGATGCTGGGGAGGCTGGAGGAGGCACAAGCAGGATGAAGGTGGGTCTCAGGGAGCGGGGATGGGGAAATGGGGGGTGTGGGGATGGGAGCAGGGGGAACGCGGGCGATGCGGGGGTGAGACAGGGGTTAGGAGTGGGGCGAGCGTGGGTAGTGCAGGGGTGAGAGTGGGGTGAGTGCAAGGTCATGGGGGTCAAGGGGAGATGGGACAAATGTGGCCGACGTGGGAGCGGCACGATGCAGGAACGGGAGCAGGGTGAACGCAGGTGATGCAGGGAGTGGGGATGGGAGCAGAATGAACACGGGCGCTGTGGGGAGTGGAGCCGGGTGCTGCCTGGGCTTGCCCAGCCCACCTGCCCTGGCAGGCACAACCCCAGCAGCCTACCTGCGTGGCTGGTTGGGGTCTGCCAGCCCACAGCAGCAGGGGTGCCTGCGGCCAGGCAGGGGCAGCACCCAAGCCCCTCACCTGCTGCAGGAGCTGCCTGCTGCACAGTGGGCAGCCCTGCCCCTCTGGAGATGGGGTGGACCAGAACAAATGGCTCTGAGCTTCCGGGGCCTGGCACGGAGAGGGAAAATCCTGTGGACGTCTCTGGCTCAGCTCTCTGGGAAAGCAGCCCTGCTTGGCTGGGTGGCCTCCTTGGCTCAGGAGGGGAGGGGAATGGCTTCTTGCAGGAAGTCTGCAGGCAACCACCCGCCCTCCCAGAGCAGTCTCAGAGGGACAAGAGCTCCCTGCTGCAACCGGGGAAGGCTCTATCCATCTGCAGTTGCAAGGTTATAAAAGGCAGCTGCAGCTGAGGCACACACACACCCCTGGCTGGAGCAGCTGTCCTGCAGCCCCCTACCAGTGCTGAGAAATGTTGGTGATGGGGAGAGTACTCAGCCTCCCTGGGAAGCTGGGATAGCCCCTCTCTGAGGTGGATGATGCTGGGTGGTGAGGCTGGGGGATGCTGGATCCCCTCTGCCCCCATGCCCATCCTCTCCTGCCGGGCCCAGGCTGTGCTGGGTGCAATGGGCACCTTGCCCCAGGGGTGGCTGTGCCTCAGCAGAGCAGTGTGGCCTGGGGGGACTGTGTGCCTGGTTGTGGGTGCAGGCAGTCTGGTGAGGACAGGGGGTGTCATGGCTCTTGCTGTGAGCAGGAGGGCTATTGGAGTGTGCTGCCACAACTTTGGCAAAGAACTGAGGAGCAGAGGATGCTCTGGAGCCCCTTGGGGTTGCCATAGCACTGGGCTGATGTGGGGGAGAAACTGAGGCAATTGGGTGAGGAGTCAGGGGAACGGGAGGATACGAACCCAGCAGTCCGTGTCAGCTGAATTGTGCCTTCCTGTGCAAGGAAGTGGCAGTTTTGGTGCACAGGGAGGGCTGAGTGGTGTCTGCTGGTGGATGCAGCCCTAACATGGGGACGCTGGCTTTGTCCAGTGTAGTGAACTCCATCCCCTCCACTGGGCTCAAGGCTTGAGATGCTGGGATGGGCGACTGAGCTGACCTTATGAGGGTTGCCTGTGGGAGCTGCCTGCCCTGTGGTGGCCTGTGGTGCTCAGTTCCCAGCCTTGCTCGGCTCCCCCCCGCCGCCCAAACGCTGGCATAGGGCAGCGGTGCTGAACAACCAGGCTTTTGTGCTTGCCGCTGAAGCTCCTGCCCCTCGGGGTGCGGGACCCGCTCCTCTCTTCCTCCCAGATGCTCGGTTGCCCTGGCAGCCCAGCCGTGGAGACGGAGCTTTCACAGCCTGCCAGCCAGCAGAGAAGGGAAGGAGAGCGATGGAGGGGCTTCCAGCCGAGGTCCCCTTTGTGTCCCCGTGCGGCTGTGAGCTCTCCCTGGCACATGCCACTCACGTTGCTGGGTTTGGATGCTGATGCTGGAGCAGGAAGGCTCCTGCCGTGCTGCCTGTCACCACCCCTGCGAGAGCTGCGGGTTTGGGAAGGAGCAATCGCCACCCCTGCCTGTGCCTGTGCCTCTGCCTCTGTGTGTCCATCCGCCTCCCAACCCCATGTGTCGGGCGCTCAGGGCTGGGAAGCAGCCAGGTTTGCTTGGCAGAAGCATTCAGCCAGGACCATGCAGCTCTGTCCTGGGATCTCAGTCACTTGTCACCATCCCTTCGCAGTGAGCTGGGCTCATGATGCCCCTGTGGTCCTGCTGACTCTTCTCCCAGGATGTGTTGCCTGTGCCAAGGCTGGTCTGTCAGCTGGGGCTGATCACCTTGCTGTCCCCAGGGCAGCCTGTGTCCTCCCCACTCCAGCTTCAAGGACAAGCAGTCACTTGTGCCAGCATGGGGACTGGAGCTGGGGCTCTGGTATGCTCCTGCCTGGGCTGAGGGGGTGGTGAGGACTGATGGGGCGAGTCACCCCCCCCCTCTAGTTCAGTGCTCGTTTGCTTTGGTTTGTTGCTTAGCAGATAAGTCCCTAATTGCCACATAACCATAGCAGCCTGTGCCAGGGGCTCCCAGAGGACCAGGCAGCCTCTCTGTGGGTGTCCCAGCCCTTTAGGACAGGACACACCAGCATGTCTGGCTCTGCAGTGGGCCTTGGTACTGGGCACAAGCTGTCCTTCTGCCTGGTGGCCCATGACCAGGTGCAGGGCAGGTTGGCTGGCTGTGTCCAGATGCAGGTGAGGGAGCAGCCCCATCATCCCACAGGTTGGGCCCTGGCAGCATCACACCCAGTTCTTGCGGACCCATGGACAGACAGGACGTGGCCAACATCTTTCTCGCTAGAGGTAGAGACAAGGAGTGTCAGAACACACTCAGATGGTGACTTTATGCCCACCAAAGTTATTGGTCTCTGCTGCAGAGTGGGGAAACTGAGGCAGAGTATGGCAAGCACTGCTAACTCCCCGGCATCGCCTGGTGTGGTTGAGGATGGAAGAGCCCCTGTGCTGGCTCTTCGGATTCTTATGTCATGTTTGGCTGGAAAGCTGCCTGATGGAAAAGGACCCTGGGGGTGTTGGCAACATCCAACTGAAGATGAGCCTGAGTGATCTGCCCTAGTTTTGTCCTGCTCTGGCAGGGGGGTTGGACTCGATGATCTTCGGAGGTTCCTTCCAACCCCTGACATTCTGTGATGAGGCAGCAGTGTGCCCAGGTGGCCAAGAAGGCCACCAGCATCCTGGCTTGTGTCAGCACTGGTGTGGCCAGAAGGACTAGGGAAGTGATCACCCCCCTGTACTCAGCACTGGTGAGGCTGCACCTCAAATCCTGGGGTCAGTTCTGGGCCCCTCACTCCCAGCAGGACATTGAGGGCCTGGAGTGTGGCCAGAGAAGGGCAATGGAGCTGGGGAAGGGGCTGGAGCACAAGGGTGGTGAGGAGCAGCTGAGGGA
>JANIJG010165413.1:0-40064 GCA_024611175.1 Megaceryle torquata
CCTCCCTTGGTGCCTTCTGGACATACTGAGCAGTAGAAAAGGCTACATGTGGCCCAGGCTTTTCAAAGAGGTTTGGGTTTTGTAGGGTTTTGGTTTTTTTTTTTTTGTTTTTGTTTTTGTTTTTTTCCCAGATTTGTAGAAGAGAAAAAGCAGGTCATCAACTCTTTAAGATTTATAGAGGATGGGACAGTGTCTGTGTGTCTCCCAATAACCAGTGTCAGAATCTCATAGATGTGCTGTAGTTCCTTAATATGAGATCACTGCAAGTTCTCAAGAGGATATCAGGGAAATAACAAAGGGCTGTGATCTCTCCACATCAGTCCTTTGATCAGCTTGGGCAAATAGAGCTACTCTGTTTGTAAGCTTGAACCTGACAACATTCTCAGTAATTTTGTCTAAAAGTGGAAGCTCAGTTTGTGGGCAGTTATTGTCCAGTTGTCAGCATCAAGTGACTTCTTGCACGACAGCTGTCAACAACTTCCTCAGCAGATCTGCCCTGCTCTGAACTACCACCACTTGAAAGGGTGAAGTTTTTCTCTGATGATCTTCAGAGCAGCTTAAATAAAAATAAACACTTTATATTTTTAGAAATAAATTAATTTTTTAGAAATAAAAAAGTCAATTCTTGATATATAGCTTGGGAAGAAAGGTTTAAGCTAAACTTATTTTAATTAGAATATTAAGGAGAAGTGAAACTCAGAATGCCAGATCTGTTATTTCCTGAGCTCATAACTCAAAGAAATGGATGTGGTAGGGACTGGCTGCTGTGGGGAAGGTACGACAAGAATACAATGGTTTGGTGTTTTGAAAGTGTTTGTTTGTCAGGCATTTGGGTGGGAGGGTGACAGTGAAAACAAACCCTTCCCGGCACTGGAAATGCCAGGTGCTGTACTTCAGCAATATTCTGATTCTGAGTGTATTTCTGGCTTTCCTAATCTTTGATCCTGCCATTGAATCCGCGGGGGTGCAAAAATCCACCCACACAGATCCGAGTTTGAAATCCTGGCCTTAATTATTGTGTGGTTTGGACAAATTACTATTCTCTGTGCAATAATCACAGTTATTACCAGAAATACAGAATTATCTAAAACATACATATATACATTATGTATATATGTACATAGTTTTAAAGGTGTTGCTTTTTTGGAGGCTTAACTGAAATTCTCATTACTCAGTCTTGCCCTGTGCTGCTTTTCACCTGACCACACTGGCCTGGATCTATAGCAATTAATTTTCAGAGAAAAACGGCTCATAATGTTTATACCCTAAAAGCAGTCATGGAAATAAAAGGAGGACATCTAGCTTTGTATACCCTGGAACAAGATCCTACTGTTTTGTTAGACTGCAAATGGACTGTAGTAGTTTTTCTGCACAGAACCGACATATCCCCACCCCCCATTTTTAATGTCTCTGGGCCTCAAGCTAGACAATTTTTATTGGTATATAAATAGAAGGTGAATCTTAGGAAAAAACCCTTCTAAGCAAGGACAGTAAATTTCATGAAACTAAAATAAAAGTACAAATTTTACAGAAAAATTGGACGTGTCATTGCCATTACAGAGCCAGGAAACACCAGCCAGGACTGTTCTTTAATTAGAGTAGCACAAACCTGGTGACTTTTATGTGTTTCCCAAAGTCCTTTTTTTCCTTCCTTTCACCTTACTTTTTGCTGAATTTTTAATCATAAGTTGATGCTGATATATTTGCTGTCATAATGCTTACAGATAGGCTCCCCGTACTTGAGTGTTGCTTTAATTTTGGATTCTTGTCTTTATTTTTGTACCTTAATGGATCCAGCTCAAATAAACATATTCTCTTCAAATGTTCATAGGTAGGATGTGGCAAGCTAGGTAATCTCAGTTATTGCATGTTCTTCATTGGAAGTCACCTGAAATTTAGCAGAAGCTTTCTGGTAATTCTCATGCCTGCTCAGAATTATGTAAAACTTGAGTTCTGTTTCAAGTTAGAAATCTGTACCCCAGCTTTCAGTAAGGTGCTGTCCAGTTACTCTCAAACACATTCTTAATTCTCAATCAGTTTGTCAAGTTTTAGACTGGCAACCAAACCTGATAACAGCTGAACGCGGTTTTCTCTTCCTAAAATTTCAAACAGTTGTCCTCCTAAAAGGGCTGGTGGGATAGAAGACTTCTCTGTCACACCTCCTACGGGATTCTCCAACCAGGGAAACTGACCTCACACTTCGAGGAGAGAGCTTGGGCTGGGCCAGTGAGAGCTCTGCTCTCATATCTGCCCCAGCCTTCCCGCATGGCTTCTCAAGGTCACTGATCTCTCCGTACCTTCCTTTCACCATCATGTAATACACTTGTGAAAGGTGTCTGTTGAGGTTTATTGAGCACGTAGACATTTCAGGTGGAAGATGACAGAAATACAAAATACCATTCTGAAATGTTTTTTTTGCTTCCTGCAATGCACGTGGAAATCCTGTGCCAGAAGGCTGTCTGCATTTCATCTAATGAGAAAGTAGCATTAGTTTTGGTTTTCATCAAGTTAACATATCTGAGATTTCAGTCCAGTTTGTAATGTATGTGGATTGCAATCCTTATCTCAATGTCCAAAACCAATTCCTAGAGTTGCAGGAAGTATTTGTTTTGCACATGATCGTGATGAGGAAAACTAAATGGCAGTAAAAATATTTTAGAATGGAAGAAAACTTTCCAGTAAAAATAATGTTTTGTACTTGTGACCTATCTGAAAATTATTAAATATCACAAAGCACTACATATTTGTCTCATAGGAAATAGAATACTTGCCTTTCAATAAAGAATATTATAATATTTAAGAATAAAATACAGCATTGGTATTTTGCCAGGTTGTTAAATAATGCAGAAGACTACATACAGTTGGTTCGTGTTTCCAAGTCATGGTTGTGTTGAAGTACTTTTAAAACAAAATTTTCTCAAGGTCTCGGAGATGGATGTTCCAGAGCTTTGGTCCCCTTTTGCAGCCTCTGTAGGAATCAGCTGGATTGAAGAGATCCTTGGGCATCTCCTGATGGAAAGTGGTAGTAAGCTAAAGCAGAGGGTCTATTTAAGGCTTTTAATGATGAGAAGCCAGTTATATGATGGGGAGGAATTTTACCCCTAATATACGTGTACAGTATATTTTTCCCCACAGAATTACCAGATTCTTCCAGGCATTGTTTGGATATTACAAAACTTTTTATTTTTAAGATTATGAGCCAACTTTTAAAAGTTACTAGTAATTCTGGAAATGTCAGTGTTGGAAAACCAAACCTGAGGCCTTGCTGATACCCCTTCCAGGGGTTTGAGAGCATTCAGCTCTGTGCAGGGCACAAAAGTCAAACTTGTCACCTTTCAGCCTTTGACCTATTTTCATTTTTAGAAGAAAATGCAATGAATATTTACTTGCCTATTAATACAAAGTGGTGTCTTATGCATTTAACAGTTTCCCACAGTAAAAGATTGTCTGCACACATTTCAGTATAGGAAGTGTGGGGAACATTATACAAACAAAAAATGTGTTTCGTCTTTCAAGCTACATGTAGATTGTGGCTTTTCAAAATCTGCACATTTTCTCTGTAAATTAATCTTACGCTGTCTTTTGTTGGTGCCTTTCAAGTTCTGTCGGTTTCCAGCTCGAAAGCTAATGATAACGCATCAGAACTGCACCCTTTTAAAAGAACAAAAGCAGGGTACACATCTGTAATCATAGTGTAATGACACCAAATCCGTGCGTGCATGGTTTAGTATTATTTACCTAAATCCTCGTTCATTGGCACGTAGACAATTTCTTCGACGCTTTATCTTCGTACTGTGTTTTGCAACACCAGTCTGGCATCATTCTACATCCACCCGCAAGCATGTTAAAGATTTTTCCACACAGCCATAAAATTGCACCTTCCTCCTTGAATGTAAAATCAAGTACACCTGTAATAACAAAGCAGCGGAATAGTCCGCGTCTCTTCCTGGATGTTTAACTGCATTGCAGCAGAGCTGTGGTGGTTTGCCTTCACAGACTCGGTGAAATTAAAGGTCGTGTCCTAATGTTATGTCTTCCTGTTTAAAATGAATAGCTTGTAAATGTTTATCTCAGCTAGAAGTGAGAACTGGGCTACGTTTGTGTTCTCCAGTTCCCGTTTTGAGAAACTGTGCAGCAAAACAGCTGCATATCCTTTCATGTCCTTCATTTGCTGTTAAACGTTTACATCTTTGATTTCAGTTCTTTGCCAGGTTTCCCCTGCTTGCGTTTGGATTCCTGCTTGAAGTTTGCAATGGTGCTGTCTGGGTTTATACTGGGCTACGTTGTTTTCTGCAGAACAGAGAGAGAGAAGGAAATAAATCCAGCGCAGAAGTATTGAGAATTCATCTACAGTGTCATACAGTATATAGTTTCTATGTGTTCTGCCAATATGTATTTCAGTTCTAAATGCCTTGAGGCTGATTGGGACGATTTCTATAGAGAGACGACCAATGTATACAGTATATTGGCTTCCATTTTGCTGGTTTTGGACAGTCAGGGCTGCTTTCCATTTCCTACAGTGTTCCAATATAACTAAATCACATCTCCTCTGTAATGGAGGCTTCTGAGACCTGGGGCTTCTGTAAAATGTAAAAGAGCAAAGTAGTATTTAAACAGTATAATATTTTGATTCACTAATGAGCTGTGAGGTGGGTGTTATCATGAACTACTGTGCAGTAAGAAAGGTTCCTAAAACATGCATCAACTTACTCCATCTCCAAATCATTACAGATAACACAGCATTTAGTTTCTAATTAGGCTTGTGTTGTGCTAATTCTCGTGAGCAGTGTAAGTGATTGACATTCTGCATTTTAGTGGCAAGTACCAGAGCAGCTGACTTCAGCTCTGTGGTGAAGCCAGCAAATACAGCTGCTGAGAAGAGCAAGCCGTTCAGAGAAACTGATTTGCAAGATTAACACACACTGATTGGTATGGCCTTGCTCTGAGGGGAAAGGAGGAAATAAGGTGCATAGTCTTGATTATACTAATGGTATTCTAGTCCTAAAAGGATTAGGAAAGATATGTTTAACTGGAAAAAAACCCACATTCTATGCATAATAGCTCACAAATTATTTATTTACTTTGAATAGTCTTTTGCACTGTGTATTAGGAGAGGACGAACATTGTTCTTTTGTATCTGAAATACAGACGATTTGTTCAGTTCTCTGTACACGTCACTAATAAGTGTAACCTTCAAGACAGAATCTTGTCAACTATTTCTTGATGAACATGCCAGAGCAGCATAGGCGTTTTACATGGCTAAAATGATTTCTGAATAATTTTTGCTAATGCATTTTCTTTGTGGCCATCTCGAGTCAGTATCTTTGGTTCCATGGTGGAAATAAAAATAGCAATATGGATTTGTTATAGATAGTCTCACTGAACTAGATTGGGTTATTGTAAGGTACATTTTCTAACTTTTAACTCTCCGGTCAGGCCCGAATCTCTCCAGTCAGATTCTAAATGTTAAGTTTGGCTTTTTCAAATCATCATGATAATTTCATTCATAAAGACTGTGCCTGTGGCTGTTGGATGTTACTCATGTAGCATTTGAGTTTTTCACAGACTTTTAAAGCCTTGCTTATTTCAGCCAGTGAAAGTACCCCGTGAGGTAGAGCAACCCTGTTACTCTGGTTTATGGACTGGAGACAGATGACTACAGTTAGGTCCCATGCATGTGTTGTGTTACAGGCAAGGGGCTGGCTAAGGAGTGGAATTTTCTCAGGATGATCAAGCTGTGGCTTGCTGCAAATCCCATCTGCCTTCTCTGCATGCAGCATTAGAGGCCCTTCCTGGAACAAGCTCCTTGGGTGATTTATCTGCGTGAGATTGCCGGTACAGGATCACTGGAAAGGCAGATGGGACGATGGCAGACTTGGACCAATTGCGTTTGGCAGAGGAAAGCTCTGTGGAGTGTGACAGTCACTTTATGGGTCAGAATTGCTCTTGAAGTGGTTTTCCTTGTGGATTTCATCACCCAGTCTACTATAAATATTAGTGGTACCATGCAGCTGTTGGTTTTTCAGAACTGCTAGATGTCCATTAGAGACTGCAAAGGGTATGTTTGCACAAATCATGAAACAAATAAAGGTATCCGCCTTAGCCAGTGTGCTTCAGCTTTCCAGTAATACTTTTTTTGCAGGCTATGTAAATAAAGGTTTAATTTTGCTTTTGTCAGTTGATGGGGTGAATTAAGTTAGACTTGAAAGCCTCAATGATATCCAAGGTAATACAACTTAGTTATGAAGTAAGAATGATTAAATTTGTCCTCTGCTTGAGAAGAGATGCGGGGTAATCTGGACCTCCCATTTACTTCACCTCTGACCCCGCTTCTTTTTTGTCTTTGTCTCTCTCTCTCTCTCTCAGAAGACACAAAAAGGCGTCTTTGGGCCTTGTGAGAGCATTAGGAAACTTGAAGAAAAATCCTGTGGCATAACTACTCAGTTGACCCAACTATGGTCAACATGTCTTAACTATATGAAAGTGCAAACTGCTTATACTTTATTATACTGAGTGAAGATCTGCTGCTGACTTCTTTGAAGATGAAACTTGTCTTGGACTTTACTGGCAGGGGAATCAGACTTGCTACAGATCCGTGTTGCAGATCTGTGGTCATTTGCTTATATTTCAGTTACAGTGTTCTTTCCACACTCTTCTGATAAAAGTAGTGCAGCTGACTGGAGGGCTGTAGGCATTGAAAGGGCTGGGGCATTAAAAACAGAACCTTTGGGTCCTTTTTCGTAGTCAAACAGATTTTTATATCCCAAGTGCAGTATTTTGTGCTGCCCAAGGAAAAGGATATTGTTTGCTGTGTTTTAAAAGAACATGAAAACTGTTCCAGCTCTCCTTGAAGCCAGTGGCAAAATTCCACTTGCTTTCAAGGGAATTTGCAAAAGACCCACGATGCAGTTTCTGTCAGAGTAGAAGAAAGCTGTGATTCCATAGTACCATGCAAATGTAAAATGCTTACATTCCCTTTTGGGTTTAGTATAACTAATTCTTTGATTATTTTCTTCAGAGAATCTGGAAGTGGTTGGTCACAGAAAATGGCTGTAACAAGGATTGCTGAAACACCCCTATTCCTCCAGACAGCTGAAGAAATGGCTCAAAAAACAAGAAATTGCTGTCTGTAGAAAACTAGCCTAATGGCTGTATTGCACGTTGTGGTCAGGACCCACACTGTTAAAATATTTGCCCTATTTATTCAGCTAAACATTGATGGAAATGAGGAGCTACTGTGAACATTAGGAAGGAGTAATCATATCATGTCTACTGTAGTTGCTACTACCATGCTTTAAAATAGAAGGTAAATGAAACTTAAATTTTAAAGGTAGAGATATATGATCCCTGTCAGTTTGGTGCCACATCACTTGAGTGTTTCGAAGAGAAACGGCTCTGGTTTTTGAGGAA
Source organism: Megaceryle torquata (assembly GCA_024611175.1). Classification (NCBI taxonomy): domain Eukaryota; kingdom Metazoa; phylum Chordata; class Aves; order Coraciiformes; family Cerylidae; genus Megaceryle; species Megaceryle torquata. The sequence goes on from JANIJG010165413.1 coordinate 7,411, forward strand.
GGGTCTCATAAACCTGTTGCTCAGGCACTTCACTTGCAGAGAAAGATGTGAAGCATTCCCAACTGCTAATATTTTGTTTGAGTTTGTATTGGAGCAGAGAGCAGGAGGGATCACCTTCTTTCCCCAAGCTTCACTTTGGAAGGTGGAGTGTCAGCTACTGTTTGAACGTGTGATGATCACCACTAAATCTCTTAAGTATTTGCATCAGTGGACTAAGGTATCCTGAATAAGTCTTGTTTAAAGCAGAGATTGATATGGGTGAATTGAGAGATTGATATGTAAGTACTTAAAAGAGAGAGATGTCTTCCTTGAAGTGACTTTTCCTTTGGGCCTCCACAAGACAGTAGAAGTTTGGGGGCTGTTCTTTGGGCACCTGCCATTCACTGTGCCTGAGCAGCCATGTAGAAGGCAACACAGCAGTGAACCTTTGGCATCTCTGTGGCTTGTATGAAGAGTGTGTAGAGGAATGTACCTTCCAGGTACCCGCATCAGCAGCATGGCAGGAAAAAGAAAATTCTCATGTTCTCTCCACATGAGATTGTCCTTAAAATTCTCCAGAACAATGAGGCTTCTCTGCAGCTGTGAAGAGCCCTAGGGCCTTGTCAGGCATTCTTGCAGTTCTCAGCTTATTATGTTGCACCTTGATAGAGATAAGACTAATTATTAGATCCTCAGGTTTAGACTCCCTGCAGTTACTCAGTGCACAGAGTTTTCTTTATCTATCCTTTTCCACTCCAGCCTTACAGTTTACTTTAGTGAGATTACATACTTGCTGCTAATGGCAGAATTTGGCTACCAAGGAACGACATGTTTTTTAGCTCCTTGGGATGCTACTGATGTGTAAATCATCAGATCTCTTCCTCGTAGTGGTCACTCCATCACTTTTCACAATATATTTTGCCGTAAGATTAGAAAATAATTAATGGGTTTGGGTGGTCAGCCTCAGGAATCTTAAAAGGGACTCAAAATCTTCAGAAATTACTGTTAGGGAAGACTACATCTTCTGTAAATCACATTGCCCCAAGTTTTGAAAATTTCTGGCTTGCATCAATATTCATGAAAGATCCAAGCTCAGCAATATTTAATGAAAGAATACTTTCATAGGAAGTACTTTACATGTACAGTAGATGCATTTTAAAGCACATATGAAATGTGTGTGTATAGATTCCGATGTTACCAGAAAGGCAAAACATAGGAAACAGAAGCATTTGAAGGTGGGAACTAGTGTGTCAGTCTTCTGCTACTGGAATTTCATCTGATTTAGACCTACATGCTGCTGTGTGGCCTTTGACCACGTAACACATCAGTCTGACATGTGCTGTAATCAGTATCTAATGATAAGGAGAGGTAGAGATGTGAAGAAGCAGGTGGTAGTGGAGGCTTGGACTTCTGCCTGTTATGGGCCCATGGTAGTGTATGGTTGATAGGGCTGCTTACCATCGGTGACCACTAACTTTCAGCCACGTGTTTTTTGAAGGTTGAAGATACTCAGTTTTGTACAAAACTGCTAATTATAGTTAAGAATATGTACTTATTTTGATAATGCAATTATTATATAGTAGACAGAGTAAGGAGTGTTAAAAACGCAGATCATACAGATTGTTATTTCTTAAGACAAATGTAAAACTTAAATGGGGACAAGGTGCTGACAGTAACGCTGATGTAGGTAAATTGATGTAACCAGCAGTTAAAATACACGTGATGACTGGACTAACCAGATGACCTCCAGTAACAGAGTGTTTCAGTCCTGCCCCAGGTGTGTCTGCTCTGTGCTCCATACCGCAGGCTGGCAGGATGTGGAAGAAGCATTGAAAAAGAGAATGCATTTTATTCGATGTTCAGTGTTTTCTTTCTAGAAGGTCACAGCCAAGTTGCTTCAGCCAGGGAAAGACTTGCAGTAGCCTGAGGTGTAAGGATGTTACAGGGGAAGGCAGGGTTTGGGTTGAGTTTTTGAAAGATAAGCAGAAGCGAGGAAAATACAAAAGAACTGAGGTACGCTTTGGACATTCTGTAACATTTTCACTCTCATCCAGACCTACGTGCAGCTGCAATACTTAAGTATGTATGTTAATTTATCTTTATGCTCATGTCAGTGAACTGACTCTTTCAGAAAGAAGGAATAAACCTTTTCCTACTGGCCTGGAGTGAAAAGAGTGTTTATTCTGATGAATTTAAGATATTTGACAGAGATGTTTACACACACAGAGACCACATTCTCTGCTTGTATGAACTGGCACAGCATCGCTCCATGCAAGCTTATGCCAGTTTATGCAGCAGATTATTTGGTGTACAACAAATAATTTGTTTTATCATTCTCACAGTTCCTAAGTGACCAACAGAGGGAGAGTCTTCATTAGGTGTTGAGTGTAGTTTTGCTGTAATGTGTATACCCTGAGTGAGTAGTCCCAAGCCAATGAGGTGTCTGTCTGTTGTAACAGAGATGCTTTACATGGGATAATATGCTTTCATGGTTCAACTGAAGGAGAGAAGAAGGAGAGGGGTTGTCAAAGAAGCCACCAAATCTAGCAAAGCATCAGGCATCACCAAGAGTCTTGAGGAAAAAAAAAAAAAAAAAAAAAGGTTAAAACTTCAGAAAGTTCAAACCTGATGCTTAAAGAAGCAGTGCAAATATTTTCCATCCTTTACTATGAAATGACACGGTTTGTTTACTGCTTCTTGTTTATCTGCTCTGCATGTTACATCACGTGTATCAGTAAAGCAGACTGTAGGGGGTAACAGTACTTAAATGTTTATTTTATGATGCGTTGGCTTTTGCTATGTTTATTCTGCATTTTCTGACTAAATTCGTACTCAGATTGCTTTTTCTTCTGCTTTTACAGCGTAACTGTCTCAGGCTGCCTCTAAAAAGATGAAGCAGTAATCTGGCAACATGAGCTCAAAACACACAGAGAAGACATTCAAGACTAATCTGCAAGGTGTTCAGGTACTTGTGCTTTTGTTACCTAGACCTGTAATCGGTGCACAATGTGCAGTTCATGCACTTAAAGGAAACTGTTCTTAACTCACACAAAGCGGTGAGAAAGTGACATAAAATAAATTAAAAAGTCACAAGAAGGATTAAAGCTGTTTAGTCAGAATGCCATCATGCAACTTCAGGATGAAGCTAGGGTTGGAAAGGTAGTGCATCCAGAATTCCAGTGCCTCACCACTCTCACAGTAAAGAATTTCTTTCTTATGTTCTGTCTACATCTGCCCTCTTTCAGTTCAAAACCATTATCCCTTGTCCTTTCACTACAGGCCCTGACAAAGAGTCCCTCCCCACATTTCCTCTAGGCCCCCTTTAAGTACTGGAAGGACACTCTTAAGGTCTCCCTGAAGCCTTCTCTTCCCAACAATGCCAACTCTCTCAGCCTGTCCTCATGGGAGAGGTTCTGCAGCCCCTTGATCATCTTCATGGCCCTCTGGACCTACTCAATCAGGTCCATGTCTTCCTTAGACTGGTGTCCCTAGAGCTGGATGAAGTCCTCCAGGTGAGGCCTTACAAGGGTGAAGTAGAGGAAGAGAATCATGCCCCCCCACCCCCGACCTGCTGGTCACGTTTCTTCTGCTGCAGGCCAGGATATGGTTGGCTTTCTGGGCTGCAAGCACATCTTTGTGGCTCATACTGCATTTTTCACCCACCGGCCGCCCAAGCCCCTCTCCACAGGGCTGCTCTCAACCCACTCTTCACCCATTTGTGCTTGGGATTGACCCACTGCAGGTGCAGGTCTTTGCACTTGGCTTTGTTGAGCCTTGTGATGTTTGCATGGGCCCACCTTTCAAGCCTGTCCCTCTGGATGGCATCCCTTCCCTCATGCCTGTTAGCTAAGTCAGATTTTACCATCTATTACTACCCAGAACATGGATGGTCATCTGAGGAATGGTGGAGAAAGTGGATTCTTTTTCTGACATTCACTGAAGCCAAGTGAATGGGCTGTCCTTTACTGAGGGACTAGGGCACTATAAAACTGCCAGTCACCTCAGGAATTAGATCCTAGGATCTCTGTAAGCCCTGGGTAGGCCTGCGGTGAGGGTGAGATTTGTTTTGGTTCCCAGAGATGACAGAAGGTCCTGTGCCAGGCCTTAAGGACTTGTAGTGAGATTTAAATAGCGTCTGTGTCCTGTATACAGTTGAAAAGAAATAAGGCATTTGCAGCTCTTCCCAGTGCAGAAATGGGACTTTAGGGTTGGATAGCAAGGACAATCTAGAGACAGCCTGCAGATCTCTAGATTATAGAAAAATAGGCTTTTGTTTTATGGGTGCGTCCAGGGAAAAGTAGCACAGGTCTATTTAGTCAATGTCGTGTGTCTCTGAAGCAAGGAGAACAATTGTGTGATTGCTTTTCAAAGCTTCTTGTGAGCAGGTGATGACAGACATGCTATAGACATGTAAACTGATTACTTAATAGCAACAAGTAATTACATATGTTTTTGTATTGTGATAATAGTGTAGAGATATTGACTGCACAGCTAGGTCCCTTTAGGGCTGATACATTCAGGGAAGCAAATGGGATTGCCAGCAGGCGTAAAGGTAAGAGCTGTGTTTGCAGAATGCATCGATGCAAAGTGCATTCGGAGGAAACATTTGACTGGTATAGACATTGCAACCTTCTGTTATCTTGTTACAGTCAGTAAAGTGTTATAATTAACGTTGCAAGCTATTGTTCATAGTTAATTTAAACAAAACCACAGAAACAGAGGTACCTCCTAAGGGTGTGTGTACAGAGAACGGTTATGTCACTAATAAGTGAAAAATCACTTCTGTTAAATGTTGCACCACACGTGACTAGCTAACAAGCAAATATGAGTAAACAGCCAAGTCACTCTGAAGATTATTTTAACTCCCAAACTACAACTTGTATCAGTTTCCAGATATTTATTCAGGTTCATGTTTTATTATGTGCACATTCCCGTGGTCTTTGCAGTGTGTCCGTAGGCAGTATTGATGTCATCTTTGGGACTTTGCTACCAGACTGCTTCTTAGACTTTATGCAGCTTGCTTTGCCTGAGTGAGCCTCAGATTACTCATGGGCAGAAATCATACTGAATCCCAGAGCGCCAAGTTTTACTCTATGTAATACACATGTAACCCATGGGCCAGTGAATGATGGTGTAGCATTATTAGTACTTTTAATTTCAGTATTTTGTCTTCACTGGCTGTTTTTTTGTAACGTTGGTCCTCCAATGCAAATAGCTGCTAGCAGCTGCACTGCAAAATCTAAAGTCGGTGGTGAAAAACTCTTGGGTTTCTTCCAAGTGGTTTTGAACCTTTAGTCAGATCTTTTGCCTTCAGAAGCATCCTCAGTCTCTCTTCCGAGCTACAGTTTTCTCTGTAAGAACAGGAAACTGCTGTTGGAATCTCCTAATGTAGATTTAGGAAAGATTTCTCTTCAACTTTGAAGGTGATGCTATTTTTCTTTAAGAAGATTAATTGTACCTAAATCATTTTAACTTTCAAGCCTTTTAAAGCTAAGTATGCTTGAGATTAAGAAGTGTTTTAACTACTCAGTTATGTATTTCCTTCAGAAGAGTTAACATTCTAAGGCAGGAGAAATTAGCCATACACAAATTCTACTGACAATAGATAGGAAGAATGGTGCCCGAGAACATTCTGTAACCCAAAATTAAACACTGATTCTGTACCCAAAGGTGGCTGTCAAATCAAACATCCATCATTTCCGATATGAATTACTGACCTTGCTTAATGTTCAAAAATTCATATTTGTGGTGAAAATAGGCTTAACTTTGAATTTCAGGTTGTGATCATTCCAGTACTTCTGATTCCCTCAAAAGAAGAAAACAACCACAAAAGTCAGTTTTTCCTCTTAGAAACGTCAAACTATAGATGATTAGAATAGCTATAAGTAACAAGCTACTTTAGAAATGGAAGATTTCTTTTTTCCTTCTTTGGGGAAAATATTACATTTAATACTCATTGCAAACCTTTCATATTTCTAACATTACCCTGATGCCCCATTTTCTAGATAAATTACAATTATAATATTACAAAGCTACTTGCAGGTGCAAGATGCAGATTTTGATTCATTTTACTTTTCACAGAAGCAATACTTAGTTCACAAATTTTGCGTAATTTTGGGACCTGAAAAACTTGAACTCGGTTTATTATCACAGTCAATATTTCTAGAAGATGATTACATTTAAAAGGAACGTTTCCTAATTGGAAAACTTTGTGAAACTCTCAAAAGCCTAGTCCTTCTGTGATTCACGCTGTGTTGGGAATAGGCCGAATCCCTATCAAGATACTAATAGAGACTGTGATACAGGATTATTCCAGTTAATTGTGTTAACCGCTTCTTTCGTTCCTGTTTGCTGCATCTTGTAACCAAGGCAATGGTTTCAGAAGGTGCCGGAGTGTTGGTTACTTTTTTTGAATACTGATTCTGCATTGAGGGGTGACAGTGATGTCTGGGTGCTGTTAAATTGATGGTGATGTTTGGATGCCTTTGTTTCAAAATGACAGCTTTGCACCTATTATGCAGCCCAGGCATGAATAGCTCCTGTTGCAAAATGAAGCCTAGGTAGCGGTGGTTAGTTGAATGTCAGCTGTAAATCTCTATGTGGTGAAGAAACTGGAGAAGAAGAAAATAAAAAGTAAGACATAATGATGGTGATTTAGTTGACAGCCGTCGTGTTGCAAGTTCATGAACTTGTGGTCTAAAAGTTTGGTTTCCTTGATAATGTTCAAAACCATAAATTGATTTTTTTCTTTTTTTTTTTTCTTTTTTTTTTAATGGAGTCAGGGTATTCATTGGGCCTAAGTAGCATATCTTGAACAGTAATGTGGGGAGGGAAGGGGGTTTCAGATGTGAATTAAGACTGAGTTATAATGACTCATAACTGATAACAAAAACACCCAAGAAAAGACATGAGGCAAGATGAGATGAAATGAGACAAGCCATGAAAGAAGGGGCAGATTTAGGAGTTATCGGCCTACAGATGGAATGTGAAGATACATGAGTAGAGAATGAGATCATCACAAAGAAGTATGCTGGGGAAAAGGAGGGGGTTCAGGGGACGACAGATCCCAGTAGCGGATAGTGGGAGGATTGATTTAAGCCACGGGAAAATTGGTATTAAAGATGCTATAAAGATGAGCTAGATCCCAAACCTCAGAGGGTCTTGATTTTTCTCTCAAAACCCAAAGAACTGACAGTTAGGATGACCCTGAGCCTGCAAAAGTATGTGGACACCATGCACCTTGAATGGGAATGAAAACAGTAGCTGAAATCACATAAACACGCTTTAAATTTTGGTACTGCAAGATGATTTTCAGCATTTTAAGACAACTGCTGCATTCCTTAGAATAAAGACAGGCAGCAAAATTCTTGCCTTCAATGTAAACAATGCAGTAGTTTTCTTAAAACATTAAAATTCACCTTTCATTCCTGAAACTGAAAGCATGTTTCCAAGTAACTCCATTCTTTCTGCTGTGCTGCAGCCAAAGCATTTCTTACGGATTGTAAGTGGTGGAATTGATTGCCAAATCTACTCGAAGGAAATTTCAGTTGGCACAATTAGAATCCATTTCAAGATTCACCATCTTAAAATTTCCACCTAAAAGATGAAAATAAATACTTGGCTGCTAACATAGTATTAAATGGCACATACAGATCTGTGAAGTTTCTGTGTTACTTTAGTCGCATCCCCCACCCCTTTTCTATATTTGTTCTCGTATCCTGGACAGAGTGATTAGGAGGATCTGTTCAGAGCAGTGCACAGAAGTCTGTTATTTAGCTGAATCTGCAGAATCAGTTAGCAGTCTCATCAGAAGTCTCCTGGTGGAATTTCTTCTTACATCTGCTTCTGGTACAGATAAATAGGAATTGGGAAGAGGCAGAAGAGTGTTTCTCACAAGATTAAATCATTTTTACTCCGTGTCTTAGTTAGGAACACGAGGGGACATCTGTACTGCTCATCAGATTGAATTAAAAGTCATGAAACTTGGTAACTGATGGGTAAAACTTGAAGTAATCAATAAAGCAGTTTTGATTTTGTTGAATGGAATTAATTTTTTGTTTGAAATGTAACTTTGAATGTAGAAGTGTGCTACATTAAAAATTCACAAAAATTCTATTATTCTATCTGGAGCTCTTTGTTTTTGGGTAGAACTGAGAAAAAAAAAAAAGGATAGTTGTTTTCCTTAAAACAGGAAAATTAAAAAATGCTGGAAGATTTCTGCTAAACTTGAGTCAGTAGGCTTGAAACAGTCTGTAATATTTTACATTTTGTTAAACTATTGCTGCTCATTCACTCAACAGCAGCATGCAAGGAGTAGGAGTTTAGGAAGGGCTGGAACATCTGACTATAAGAATGAGCACGGGAGCTTAGTCCTGGGACTCATCCAACAGCAAGTGGATTGTCCGGCCGCTCGCTTGGACTGTCACCTGTCCTTAGCACTGGCCAAATCTGAATGCCTAAGGGAGTGGGTAAGAACAAGGAAATTGTGTATCATGTTTCGACTGAGCAATCTCGTGGTGTTCAGCCCTCCCAGAGATGTATGCAGCCAGGCACAGTGTCTCTCTATTTAGTATCTGCAGTGGATTTCTGTTCTGTGATCTCCCTCTGAGCCTCGCAAACTCCGAACATCCACCTTACTCTGTAGCAAGGAGTCCTGCAGTTTAACATGCATGTTATGAAGAGCCACTTCCTTTTTGTTTGCTTTGAGACTACCTCCTGCTAGTTGGAGATGGAAAGATGCTTTATGGAATCTGACAGCAGAGCTGGTGAAGGATTACTGAGATTCTAGTTTTGAAATGGGATTCATTTTTAGAAGTTAGGTTAGTGTGGTAGATAGAATACAATTAAGTAATCCAGGACAGGGTAGCCTTGTAAATGAAATAACTGCTAACCTTAAAAGTCAGTATTTCAAGATGTCTATTAGCAGCATATCAATTATAAGTGTGGGCATATTTGGTAACAGCAGAAAAACTAATAATAGGTTCCAGTTAAAGGGAGCATTTAAATATATGTTTAACTCCACCATCACGTTCCAGGCTAAGTATATGTTAGGGTACTTTACCAAGCCTGGGGGTTGTTCTTGAGGTACCTCTCTCTAAAATTTAATGCTGCTGGAACAACTTTTTTTTTGAGTTTTTTTATTAGTATTAGATTGATAAACATCATATGCTTTTGACTTTGCTATCATTTGATACGTGTTGAATATCCTTCATTTTGTGTACAGCACTGACCCTAAGTGGGGTCTCATTAAGATCAATGTGTTCAGTGATATTCAGCTTTTCAGTGATAAGAGAGATGAATGGTAGAGAGGAGTGGGAAGAGGAGAGGGAAACTGCATGAGTAACCCTGCCATTTTAAGATAAGAAGAACAGAAATCATCTGTCTGTTACATATCGAGACAGAAAATCTCCTCAGCATGGGCTAGTAGATGTTTAAATACTGCATTAATAAACAGAGGACATTGGAGTGACTTTAAGAGTTAAATTGCCAAATTTTCCACCTTAGGAATTCTTAGAAGAGTTTGATGATACCTTTTCTTTACTGGTAGAACCAGTGTTTTATAAACATACCCGTGGTTAATGACTTAGGAGATTGCCAAAAGTCTCAAGGTGTTCCTAAGATTAGACTGTTCTGAAACTCTTCTGGGCATAACAGTTGAACATGTATAATGTACGTCCCTTGTAGCCTCTTCCCTTCAATGAACCCTTAGGTTATGGGATGAAAAGAGTGAGCAGATCTATCTATCCTTCAGAATGGGCATTGCACAAAGTAGGAAATGAAGAAGTTACAACTGAGCTGCTCTTTGTCCTCAGACATGGTCACCCCTTTGTAGCCTCCTCTGTTAAACAAAAAGAAGAGCTCTTTGCTGTGTTTGTAAAACACATTGAGAGCTTCAAATGGAAAGAGCAAAGTATTAAAATAACTATTTACTCACAAAGTTTTGCAGACTGGTGAGATTAGTCCTGCAAAACCAAATGACCAGCCAAACAAACATACAAAATCATGATACTGAGAGACTGATTTTAACTAAATCACTGTAAAATATTGCTGCCTGTGGGAGTATTTCCTTACCACATTTCATTTTGAGAAGGTCTCCTAATGCAAACAGACTTTGTACATTCTAATCCACTGAAACTGAGCTGTCTTAAATGTCATATCTTCTTTTTGGTAAAATACAACGGTAGGTATAATGTATGACATGACATTATGTAACAGTGGTGTTCTTATGGTAGAGGTCCAGGGTAAAATTCAAGAAAAGCTATGTGTAGTGTAATACTTCATCATGTAAATGCTAAATTCCTTTCATCCAAAGAAAAATCTTGGGAGAAGACAAATACCTTTTTGGTTTGGTTGTTTGTTTTTTTTGTATGTCATATTAGGGCCGGACTTTCAAAAATGCTTGGCTCTACTGGCCCAGAGCTACACCAAATACCTGATCATAAGAATTGAAGCAGGAACTAGTTGATGCTGAGCTTGCTTGAAAATCTGACATCAAAGCTTTTAGCACTGGAAAATAGAGATGCTGTTTTGAAATTCTGTTTCAGTGCAGGAAATAAACCTGGATGCTCATATTTAATCCAGTGTTTTAAGCAAGACAAGTGTCTGGGGTTTGGTAGATTTTTTTCAAGAGGCAGTTGGTAAAGTGGAAGGAAGCAGAAGGAATAAAAAGCCATCATTACAATGGAGAGGAATAAAGACAACAGGAGAGAAGGTGTGAGAGGGAAAATGCTGTGGACAGTATGTTACTGGCATGGAAAGATGGACCCCATCAAAAGAAATGTCAAAAGTATCTGGAAATACCAGAAGAGGTCATAAATGGGAATTATTTTTCCCTTAATGTGTTCCTGTTGAGCAGAAGTCAGAAGGAAACTGTGAGGATCAATACATTCAGAAAATGGTACTGCCTATCGCGATATCATTGCTGGTGTGGCCCGGCAATGCCCAGCTTTGTTGCCTTAGGAAGGTTGCTAATGGCTGTGTTTTTCAGATGAGGTAGGAAATCAGTTTCTTTCTAAATTGAATTGACAGAATACTGTTTATAATCAAGATAAATGAGGCCTAAGCAAAAAATCCCAAATCTATGCTTCTAAAATCAGTGACTTTATACATTTTCCAGAGGCCATGTATGTCTTGTGTATGCTCAAGGTTCATACTGATACAATGAAGTATCTTAACATAGAATACTTAAGTAATTCTGTCTGTTCCTTCTCTTTCTTGAAACTGTTTGCTGCATTTCAGACAGGTTAAAATGGAGTGTTTTTCTGACTCTTGGGACTGATGTTCAGCTTCCCTATTATGGCTTATTAAAGGCTCTGTCAAGTTTGAAAATCAGTAGTGTTAAGGTAAAAACAGTCTAGTGAGAGAGGCACAATATGCTTCAGTTTTCCAGCCTGTTAATAAGCGAAGGGTGGGAGGGAAGGCAGGGCTCGCTACAGGGCCAAAGACTACCTTAGTCCCATCTTGAACTGAAAAGGGGAAAAAAAGGTGTTTATTTCTTAGAGAACAGACTGTATTTGTATGTAGTCAAAATAGTGATCGGTTTGTTGATATTAGTGACAGACATGGTGTGCATTTCAAATTCTTGAACAATAATTTGCAGTAATTCTCTTTTAGTTTGTAGAGATAATTAAGCCACACAGCAGGTGTCTGGGCAAACATTAGCACTCCACTACGTGGTCCCTGGAGAATAGGGGCAAGGCTGGAGTGATTTGACCAAGAGACTGAAGTTACTAGATGGCAGAACTGAGGTGAGAATCAAATCTTAACCAACCCCTTTATGATAAAGTGATGTATGTTGTGGCTGAGGAGGATGGACTCATAGTGGTTATACTTAGAACATCTCGTGCAGTGCGCTACACAAACGCAGAAGTCGTCGTCATTTTGTTTGTAGAGAAAAAAGATAACAGCTGTGCTAAATGCTCTACAAACATAGGAGAGCAGGAATCCTCATCTCTGGACTGCTCATTCTAACTATTTGAAAGACACGGAAGTCTCCTGTGAAGTCCTCTTGAACCATAAGGCAAGGTAAGCTCTGTCCCAACTGAGCAAGATTGTAGCACACATCTTGATTTTCTTCTTGAATCAAGACCATACGTGAGTTAGAGAGAACACCTTTCAGCTATAAGTGTACTTTGATACCATTTCTCAAAATGAAATGCACATTGCATTATCTCACAGAATTGTTTAGAAGTACAAGCTTCCTAAAATCTCGTCTGGTTTGCACAGTATCCTCCTTCTCTATAAATAAATAATATATGAGCTTTGTACTCTAGAAGCCTAGTAGAGGCCCTGGCAGGACATCACACGACCTCTTAATATAACTTCCCAGCTATTTGTGGAACTCTGCCTCCATGTCACTGAGAAACAGAGTTGTGGGTGGCAGTTCAGATTTTGCATCCTCTCTCTGGAAGCCACTTCAATCGTGCAACCAGTTATGTATCTTACTGTGCATTTATAGCTTAAGGAGTCACTTGCAGTTGAAAACAGTCCTGGACAGAGAGAAGATGGACTTCGAGAGCAGGCAAAGGTACAGCTCTGTTAGTGCTTTCAGGTACTGAAATTAAATACGTTTGCTAGGTTTCTGCTTCAGTGAAAATGATAATAATAAATATGGTTATGTACAGTTAAGTAAAGTTACGACATAGAATGTTAAAATAGCATAGAATCGTGTGGATTCTCAAATGCCATCCTAAAGAGGCATTGCATTAAAATTGTGTATTAAAACAAAATAAAAAATTTCCATTCCCTATTTAATGTCAGTTGCTTCATTTCAATTTCTGAAAAATATTTTTCAGTTAATTTTCAGTGTGATGATTTTCCTCTGCTTAGCTAAATAAACTTAAAAGTTTAATGAATTTAAACTTAGAACCTTCAATACTTAAACTACTTTCTGATTTAATCATTCAAATGAATAAACATAAAAATGTGTAAAAAGCAGAGATACTGTTTTCAAATAGCCAGACTGTTTTCAGATGTTCATACATGTTGCACTGTTCTGAAGTAACGTATTAAACCAACACCAAAAGCAGAGTAGATATTTAGATCCTCTTAGGTTAGAAAGTCTAGGTTTCTGTCCAGCACATGTGAACTTGATCTCTGAGCCATCTGCCATAGAGTTCATTTCTGTGTCCTCCGTGGGCCACCCAGCACAGGTTGTGAGCTGCAGATCTCACACCACCCAGCAGAGAGCTGATAGTCCTCAGCCCTTGAGAGAAACCAAGGCAAAGAGGATGTGGTTTTCTGGGCTCTTACACACAAACTGGCATGTAGGCCACCACAGGTAGCTTTTGGTGATGGAACTGGAAGCTAGAATTAGACTGTGGATTCCAAGGACATTTGTTTTTATCTTAACTAGGCTTTGGTGTTGTTTTCATGACTGGTCATTTCTGAGATATGGAGAACCACTCAGCTGAGTAATTCAGTCACACACCTAACCTTCTTGGATCATTCCCAAAATGTGTGACTGGTGAAAAGTACAAAGAGTGTTGCATTTGTCAGGTGCATTCTACCTTTTCAGGGCAGGAGTACAATTTAAAAGTAGAGATTAGAATGCAGGTTCTGCTTGCATTGCGTTACTCCACTGACACTGAAAGCATTTCAGTTAGTGGTAATGCAGCAGCTTAATTCAGTGTAGTATTCTGGAAAATGCAGCAGTATTTCAGGTGAAAGCGGTGTATATGACTAACTAGTAAAAGGCAAAGATAGTGATCTTTTTTAAACTGAATTTTCCTAGATTTTAGAAAGAATTTGTGGTTTTTTTTCAAGTTATACCTGCATTAGTGGTGTGTTGGCACATGATTTCGTTTACGTTTCATCTACATCCTTGGCACTGGATACAGGTCTGCTAGTTTCTACCAATTGTCTACTCCGAGGATATCTTTATCAATGATTAGACAAAGGAAATTGAAATTAAAATCTTCCTCTTAGACTTTGTGGCTCATCCACTGTTTTGCTGTTCGATTAATGAGTTCTCGGTCCAAGAATGCAGCTGAAAAATTAGATGCCATTGAAAGGGAAGCTCAAGTATATTTTATGGAAAATTTGTTTTTCTTGTGATTACACAGACACCATTAATTCTGGGAGAGCGAGGGAAAGTTCTAATGTCAACTGCCAGAACCAGGACAGGTACTTGGTTTAGTCACCAGCTTTCATGCAAGTGGACTTCTCTTGACTTTCCTCTTTCCCTGCTGCCAGAGCTAAAAATGGTTTGCAGCATTTTGGAGTCCCTGTGAGGGACTTGTGGCTTCAGTTATGTGGGTATATTCTGTGAGAATTAATAGTGCTGATGGAATTCAGAGCTGATAAATGCTACTATTATTTTACAATTATATATTAAACGTTACCTGTATTACCCTCTCAGGATAACACACTGCACTTCCAGGGAAGAAACACATAACGTGACATGAAGAAAATGAGAACACATTTAAATAGAATGTCTCCAGGATAGTCTAGGGAGAGATTAAACTGGAATTCAGCTGAAGTCTTTTGTAGGTACATGCACTCGTGAAGAATTAACAAAATGGGATGGCTAAAGGGATATGTGCTTGGCTTGTTGTTTTCCCCCCAGCTGTTAAAATCTGGTATATCATTTCTGATATCATGTTGTATGAATATTGTGCCCTGGTTTGGTTTGCTTTCAGTTTTTTGGAGAAATTAATTCCAAGGCTTCTTTCCCTGCTGTTGTTGGACAAGGTTTCTTTCAGAAGTGCCTAACTGGTTGACTTAAGATAGGAAAAGTGCTGTGAAATACAGCGTATAAATAAACAAAACCAGAAAGCCTTTTTATGTGTTGGTTTCCTGCTAACTTCTTTCAGTGATGATAATCTTAGTGATTATTTATAACTGTATGAAAACAGTGTCTATCTGCACGAGTACCGAGAAGACACGCCTGATTTAGTTGTACAGATGAAGAAAGAGAATTACATAAAATATTTTTCATTCCTCTCGTTAATCCTTGATTGAAATCCATTGAGCATTGTTATTCTTTTGCTGGTAATGCTCACACAAAAGAGCAGACTGTCACCAAAGACAATTCCTTAATTCATATTTCAGAGGATAGAAACGCAGAACATATTATTTTATGGATTTGTGTGTGCATAGTAAATGTACATCAGTTATAGTGGATAGTGATATAGTAAAGCTCTGGGTCGAGTAAAGCAGAAAGAAATCCCCAGTGGCATTGCAATGCATAGATTGTGGTTACAGTCAGAGAAAACCTGTTTCATCTGCAAAATGAGCACGTGCTATGTGTAGGCATGCAAAATATCAGCTGGCAGCACCGCCTTTTCTCGGGGAGGCAAGAAGCTGTGGTACTTACCGTGCAGTGGGACACATGCAGCATGTGAAGGAGATAAGAACATAGCTAGCTTTGAGAGTATGGAGCAAAGGCAGGGCATTTTATGTGCAACGGATCAGGCTTATATTGGGTTCTCAGTACAGGTGACATAAAACTTGAATTTCCTTATAGAAGCAGAGCAGTTTGAAGTGATAGGCTTGATGGTGGAAGCTGAGTATTAGTTTTCATTTTAATTCATTATTTATAACATAAGATGTTATTTTTTTATTTTGGGGTTTATTTTAAGTTCTATTTTTAAAAAAAAATTGGGTTTTTTAAAGAATAGAGTCATGCTTGTAATACAGATTTACACAAATATGTCTACATCCACTGTAGGAAAAAAAACCTGAAGAAAATAGAGTAGATTTTGATCAGTTCAATTTGACATTGTATGTATGGAGAAGGCAGTCTGTTCTTGGGAGCCTAATTCATACTGGTGATAAGACAAATAATTTAGGAGGGAAAGAAAGTATCTGAAGCAGTTTCTGGAAAATGTCATTTAGGAAGACTAAATACGACTCCTCCCTTAAAAATAAAATTACAGTAAAGCACCCTGCAGAGAGTTTTGCTCTTTGTAGCCAACTGTAACTGTTCATAGGCAACTATCAGAGTCCAGACAAGGAATATACTCATCTCCCTCTCTGTGGGGACAAGCCTAGCTAGGCACACACAGAGCTTTGTGTGATTTTTCAGTTCATATGTGCACTTTCAGTGCAGTGCTTTGAAGAATAACAAATGTTGTGCCTATTCAGTACCTGTAGCAGCGGGTGTTTAATGAAAACTATGATGAATTATACTTTAGATCTCAGCTTCCTGGTTTAGTCCCTTTGACTCGAAGGCCGCAACAGGGTTAATTGTGAATGGTTTTAATCGATTCTAAGCTGTATCAGAATTTATCTTTTTTTTTCCTTGATGAATAATTACAGCAGCTACTCTTAAAAGTATTTTATTAATACTACTTTATGTCTTTATAAATATAAGTTATATTTTGCTGTTGTACTGCTCTTTAAACCTTTTTCTTCAAGATAGAGAGCCCCATCAAAACTTCTTTTTAATGCACTGTACCTTGGGGAGGGTGAAAGAAATGTGAATAATACAACAACTAATGCTGGCTGATGATATGTTAAAAAGCTGGTACTTCCTTAGGTAAATGATAGGCAAATTACTACTTGGAATTAATAAGTTGTGAAGTTTTAAAAGCAGTAAAACACAAATTAGATTCCATCACGGGTGTGCTTTCCTGCTTAATTAAAAGATATTTTGCCAATGACATTTACAGTCTTTTTCACTGTTGGATATGCTGCTGCTCGTGTCAGCAGTGGGTTTTTGCACAGCTCTCACACAGAAAGAATGAGGAAAGGTATTTCTGCATTTTGAAGAGGTATAAAGAGAGAGCTCAGCCACTGAAGAAGGAAGATACTGTATCCCGGATATAACTTAATGGGTACAGAAGATGGTTCCAATTTTTGAGCATAGATTTTGGCACCAGGTCTTCCTTAGAGCAAGGTTTGGGGAGGTTCTTTCCCCTCACAGGTTTACAGACCTGAGGATGACAGAAGAGACTGTGATTCTAATGTATCCTACTTTAATGAGTGGTTCCTAGTTTCCTGAAGCTCAAACTACCCTTCTCAACAACTTTCTAACAGAGAAAGATGGCATATTTTTGCTTTTGGTACTGGGATGCTTGGAGTGATGGCAAACATAAGAAACATTACTATCTCCATAATTGGATTTTGCAGCTCAGTGATGTACTGGTAAATCCACTGAATGGCTCTGGTACCATCATTGAACAGTCCTGAGGGGCAATTTGGGATTGTTCCTAGATAACAAAGCGTAGTGTAAAAGGTAGATGTTTCTTGGGGTTTTTTTCCACCAGTTAGTTTCTCACATTCAACACAACCAGATTTCTTTGCTTCACATCCTTTTGCCCTATCTTATGGTAACCAAGAGTCAGTGATGAAAAACAGAAGGTGTAAGTTACAGAAACATTGCAGAGATCATCAGAATACTGTATTCTTTCTATACAGTAAGCAGTAATGGAGATTTGTTATCCCATTATCAACTCATATGGACTCTTTCTTGATTTTGATAAAAATAGGGGTCAGTTTATTAATGTATAAAAGCAAGGCCATGGAGCTTAATTAGATTGATACTTTGGGTTGCTGTGCTGCGTGCTTGCAAGGTTCAGTTACAAAAAGCTAAAGCTTTTTGCTTTTATTAAAGTATTCCAAGCAGTACGGAAGTGCATGAGCCATGCTGTTCATAAATTCAAATGTAGCATTCCTTCCTAAGGAGAGTTTTGAAATGGTTGTAGCAAAAAATTGAGACTTAGAAATAGAAAAATTTCCAGTTTGTTTAAGCAATGGTCATATTTTAAACAGCATGACACTGAAAATAGACCTAACAAGAAGAAATTGAGTGAGTTTCAGAGTTAACTCCTGGACATCAGCTGAACAATAAGTTCTATGGGTAAGAAGCTTTTGTAGATTAAACCTTATTTAAAATGCCTTAGCCTAGATCCATCTCATCTGGAATCATTTGGTCCTGGCTTCTGATGAGTTGGGATGTTGTCTTTGACAGCTCCGTGGGATTTTCATATGTGCTGGTACTGAAGTTTGACAGTGCTTGTGTTCCTTGAGGCGTTGGAGAATAAAAGTAATTCTGAACTAAATTCTTTGTTTCAGATTCGCTGGTAACATGCAAACCAGAGTCTGCTTACCATTGTCTGTTCCAGATACGATGTCAAATCAAACAAGGGAGACTTAGAAGTAATGCGACTCAACAAAGAAATGTCATGGTAAGCCACCTAATGTGCATTAAGAAGTTAAGAAAGTGATCTTTCGCAGTAGGCTGCTCACATTTTGGAAAGTGTTTATTTTTTCAGAAGGCTAGCAAATCAAAACCAGTACCTTCCTGCAAGGTATGCTTGCTTAGAACATCCTGCTGCAGCCTAAACTTAGGGAAAAGTTTGCAGTCCCTCAGCATTGCATTCTGGTTTTGGTCAAATTTAACACAGTGCTCTTCCTATCTACTCAGCTTCCATGTTCTTTCAGAGTTAATTATTCACATGTTTCAGTTAGAACATCTTTCTTGGTAAGCCTGCATTCCCTCAGCATGTCAGAAGGAATATTCTCATGCTCAGACTCCACTGAATGACATCATCTGCTTGAAGAGTTTCTCATTGCCTTCCAAAATAGGTATTGATTATAGAAGAATGTAAATAAAATGACTCCCAAAGCACACTTCTAATTCTTCTGCATTCACTAAATATGCTTTAAAGGCTTTTAATCTCTGTCCTGAACTCTTAAAAGCTTGGGTTTTAATGTGGTAACCATATGGCTTTAATACTAATAGTTCCTATATTTACTGATACTCTTATTCCAGCATGCACAGTTGGTTTGTACCTCAAGGACTGTTTAGTTGTGCTAATATAGCTAACAGTATTGCTTGACATTATTAAAGCCTATTAGTATGTTTAAATGGGACTGAGAGGTCACACAATTTCCCTTCACATCAGTAGCAGTCAGATCTGATCTGCATTTTTACACACTTACATTAATGTATGTTACAGAATATGGATGCAGGAGATGAGAAGAAAAAGCTGTGTAGCATTTTGTGTCATTGGAAAGTAGGGTACAGGTATGTACCCTACTCAGGTCAGGCTGCATAGGAACACATAAGATAACACCTAAAGATAAATTGCATAGATATCTGTAAGACAGTTGCTGAAGAGAAAATTATTTTATATTGTCATGTGCTCCCATTTTTATTAACATCTCAAATTTGAGAATCCTAACTGAAACAAAAGATAGTCTCTTACTAGAATGTCTGGGTGTGAGACAGAGCTCACCCTTGTTGAAGCAAAATAACAGTCTAAGAATAATTTGGATAAATTCTTCCTTATTTTTCCACTCTTGGAACTCTTGTATCTACCTCCCCCCATCCCCACCCCTTGTTTTCCCTAGAGTTTCTTATAATCTCCTACTTCAATAACTGCTGCACTTTTCTTGGTGTTTTTTATCCCATGGGCCCAAATAATAAGTAGAGGCTAGAGACTTGCCCTGAGTCATTGTATCTTAGTGCTGACATCTCTGTAAGTAAGGAACAGATTGTCTAGTGTTGTGCCACTGTTAAGACATGGGAGTGTCTTCCTTCACTTTCTAGCCTTCTTGCTACTGTTCTAGTCACACCATTTCCTAACCAATTCTGGTCACTATTACATGCTCTCTAGACTGGTGTGCACATGCTGTTCCCTGCCTGTACACGCTTTATCTGTTCAGTCAGAGCTACGGAAGTCATCTCATGTACCTCAGAATGATGCTTCTTGGCACTACAGGTGGAGGAATGTACCTGACATCTGCCATAACCTGGGATGCGACAAGAAGAGCAGAGGCTAGCTAAGAGGAGGGATTCCCAAAATCATGGTATATTTCTCATGGTACATACATGAGAAAAAGACATCTGAAAAATGCATCCCAATGTATTTCTCTTCTGCAGATACAGAGCCTGGGACAGAATTGGAAATGGCTGTAGCCCCTACCTCAGTGAGGTACAATACAGCTCCATTTCTATAGGGATGCTATCCCAACAAAATAAATCGGGCAACTCCTCATCTAAGCTATTACTATTTTATTTTCAGGGTCATCTTCTGTCACCCACACATAAGAGCATTCACATCACCAGTGCATCAGAAAATCTCATAGTTGCTTAAATAACATTGGTTTTTTGCAAGCGATCAATTAAGTTATGAAAGTAGCCTCTTTTCACATAGCTCCTGACTTTGATCCTTCTTTGCATTATTTAACATGTGAGACTCTGGAGTGAATTCTTTTTGTCAGATATGGAGCATAGCTTTGGTGCGGTAACATCTCACATGACCTCCTCAGGCAGGGACAGAGCAGACTGCAGGCTGACAGCAGTAGGTTCTGCACTTCAAGTGGAATTGCCTCGGTTGTCTTTGCAGCCTCTCTGTTTGCTCACTCCTGTCCTTTCCCACACCATTCCTTCAGCACTGGTTTCCTCTGGTTCCTGGCACAGAAGTCTGGAGTCTCAGTGCAATATGCACCCTCTCCAGTAGCTGATTTCTGTCTCAATTGGCTTTTCCAAGACTGTCAAAACATTGGCTGCTTTCTCCACACCTCCTCATTGGTACCTCCAAGTCAGAACACTGCCTGCACAAAATATTTGGCTTGAAGTAGGTGCCGCTGCAGAAGTCACCAGGGACAGGAGAGTGATCTAGCCACTGAAGTTGTAAAAAGCTGGTCGGCAAGTTGTAGTGTGTCCCTTCATACTGAAGTTTATCAGAATGGATTCCAGGAGAGAAAAAGTTAAAAAATAATTCCTGTCAAATTCAGAATTATATTTGTTTTTTAAAAAAGCATGAGTTAACGTTTACAGTAAAGCTCTTTTTTTTGCCTACAGACTGAACAAGGAAGGAAAAAAAACATTTGAGTTCTCTCTGTAAGGCAGCTACTTTGTGCCTTTTTCTTTCCTCTGTTTAATTCCCAATACCCTAGAGACACAGCTTCCTCCCTTAGCAGGGACTGTGACCTTAAAAATAGCCGGCTCCAAAGTAAACACAGAAAAAAAAAACCCACTTCAATTGTTTCAAATCCATGGTAAGTAATCAAAACTGCATCCATGCTAAAGCTGAAATTCATAATCTTTTGGAGCTGCGACTGGGACTTTTGTTTCCCTGAGAGTTAGCAGTGATTATTTTGTGCTCACGCTGCATGCCTGCTTCTCTCTCCAAAGAAATTTGTTAAAACTTGGGGTGCCATTTGTAAGTAATTTGTCACTACTTTTACCACTCTTGCAAAATTTGTAGAGGGGACTCTCACTTTGGACAATGGCCAAGAGGGGCACCAAACACATAAGGAAGTGCTGATCCCAGGCTGCTTTTATGGCGTTCTCCTAATGGGCTCTTTTCCTGCTGGTAGACATCACAGCTGCCTGGGGCCAGCTGGAAGAGTTGATGATTTATCAAACAGAAAACTTGTTTTGTCACTTTGCTTCTAGTTTTAAGACTTTCTTCACTGATTCACGAAGGAGGAGTCAGTCCAGCTTGGACCTTTGCTCTGCATGGTAAAACCCCATCCATAGGCTGTCTCATAGCCACCACTGCCACTGCTGCTTCACATCCACTTGCAGCAGCTGGACCAGCGTTCACAATTTCTACAAAAGCTTTTTCCAGGAGAAGGACTTAACGTCAGACAGATTTAATGGGAGCAAAGAACCAAGCCCCAACCTGTTACATTAACAGAAGGCTTGTGTCCATATGTTAAAGCATTTTCTAACAGCTGTACTCTGCGTTTCCTTGATCATATATAACTAGTAAGGACAGAAGGACAGGAGAAAGGACGTTCAGGTCCACAGATTGAATCCCCTCTGTCAAGCAAGTATTGCAGAGGAATATTTTCAAGAGTCTGGCCAATGCCCTTGCATGGAAAAGTTAATCAGGTCTTACAAATACCTCTCACTGGGCAGAAGTGTCTTCTGACTTTGCTTAGGAATGTTTAAAACTGGTACAGATTCAAGAGTAACAGTCCATTGGGTCTTCAGACACATTTCCAACCCTTCTGCCACAACCAGACACCAAGTAGTGCTGGCGCAAACGATCATAAAACACAGGTATTCCCTCTGCTTTTCGAGGGCTGAGTTCACGTTGCAAGGGGGAATTTTTGACCTCTTCCTGCATGAAATATGCCACCTGAATCCATGTGGTGTGGCAAGTATTTAGGCACTTGAGTCTGTACCTCCAAACATAGTCTAAAATCCTTCATTTATTTGGAAAAATCAGTGGTTTGAAATATTGGAACAGAAGTATGAAACTTTTTTGATTAACACAGACAGCTTGGTCTTTAGGTGTAGAGGAAAGAGGAACGGCTATAAAATGAGCAGGGGGGAAATAGCAGAACATTTTGTGTACTTTTCCACGTAAGATATAGCAGGCTTTGGGAAGGCTTTTTAATTCATCATGTTAGCCTAATCCACAGGGAACTCATTTTGAAATTAAATATACCAAAGCATTTATGATTTACAAAGAGGGAAAAAAATAAAAGCCTTAAAAAATATCTTGTGTTTGATCTATTTGTCGCTATGAAAATATTGACAAAAGGCAAACGAATAGCCTTCATTTAGCTTATTATTGTTGGCTTGCTTTAATGCTTTCTTTTTAAGGGCAAACTCCCTTTAAGATGTGAGATTAACTCTTTCACAGTTGCGAAGAAATAAAAAATGGAAACTTTGAATGTAAAACTCCTGTAAACAGTGATTCTAAACTAGGTAATCTGTAATTCCTCCTCAGAAAGATGTCATGTGGCAGGGGGAAGCTTTTTGAAGTAGAAAACATGTAAGGAATAGTTTGTGCTGCATTTATGCTTCAAAATATCTTTAAAAAGCAGCCTCCCATGTAAAATCAGAAACATGGTGTTAATTACACAGTTCTAAAAGTATTTCAGCAAATAAATACTTTATGGGGGGAAAAAAAAGAGCATAAAAGGCTTACAGATTCTGGGTGTGCATGTGTAAAATAAGGATCTGTCTTCACTGAAGTGTAGCTACAGACACAGCTCAGGTGTATCTGGCACCTTCACTCACTCTCAAATACCTCTAGTTTTGTGGAGAGCTGTTTTTCACCTGGGTCAGATAGTCCTTTGGGAGCCTGTTTTGAAGGACAAGTGCTTGCAACGTTTAAATTGGTAAAGCAATAGAGAAACGATGAGAGACTTCACAGGCACGCTGTGCCGCTAATCAAATGATCCCGGTAGTCCAAGCGCTGTTTTTTGGTGTAGTCACTGCCACACAAATAAGAGTAGCTTGAAGACCCATGCCAGAGCTGCATCTTAGCAGAACATAACCCCAAGGATTTTCTGGCTGTCCGGTCTGGGTCCCAGGTGCGGTTTGGATGTGACAGTACTCAGAAGCGTGAGCAGCCGTAAGGCAGAAAGACTGGTCCGTTGCAAACACCATGCTGCAGTGGCTACACTGCTGCTAACACTACCTGTGCTCATGAGTTTGAAGCCCGCTTAGGTATAGGTAGCTGAAAACTCATTAAGGTGGACAGGAGAATGATTATGGAGCTCCGTGTTAGTAATGTGATGCCAAACGTTGCAGAGGAGGTGGACCTGAAGTTTAAGCTGTCTGTTGTCTCTTGACAGAGAGATGGATGTTACTATTGCCAGCCCAGAATTCCTAAAAGAAATTAGGAATTTGAACTATTTATTCCATGATATTCCCATTGAATTAGCATTAATAATGAAACTGGTTGTACTGTTATCACTGTAGTATCTGAGGAAGCCTGTTGGCCAGAATGTCGTACGAACAGGATATTTAATTTCATCTCCCTTGACAATATGTGATTGTTCTCTTTTGTACATTTTCTGTTAACTATTAGTGGTCTGGATAACTTCATGGAATATGTAGAAGTCACTCAAGGCCAGCACAAAGCGTGCAGAAGTCCCTATCTGAAGAATGCCAACATGAAGGGACAATTCCATAACCGAGGTGTTCACATTTTCCTTCCCAGAATTTCCCTCTAGGCTCTGGCCATTTGTACTGACCAATAGACTTCCTTGTCTCTGTTAGAGTAAACTTCAGGAATTCTACTTACACTGCAAGGATCTGATCCTGCTAAGATACTCCTCCTTTGGGCCATCTCTGTAGTATTGTTTGAAGACTGTTTGCTCAGATGTACAGGTTCTGCTTTCCCTCAGCACTTCAAAAACCTTTCATCATTACCTCATGAGATTTTAACTGATGTCTTGGTCTCAGTAGGTGTAGAGCTCTTAGTGTTTAACGCTGTATCCTCACAATACTTGCACCATGCATTGTGTTACGCTTATTTTATTGGAGTCTAGTTAAGTGACACAGGTTTTGATCAGTTTGCCGTGGGGAACACAGGAGGAAATTAAGGATGTAGGAGATACTGGTAATAAAGCTTATAATAAGCAGTGAGCTTGTGTTTGGAGTTGTGGACCAGAAATACCATTTCCATGCAAAATTCATTTGGTGTGCAGGGTCCTCCTTTTTTTTCTGCATCTCTGTTTTGCATTTTATTGTATCTGTAGAGTTGTAGGGTGGATTTCTTTGTCTTGGGAGCCTGCAGTATTTAAAATATGGGGGGCATTGCTTTATTAGAAGTTCTTTTTGTTGTCACGGCAACTGGTCTTACATAAAAGATAAAGAGATGAGGAATGTATATAAAGAGGTACCTTAGGTCATAATGGTAAATCCAATACTCTTTAAACTAGCAAGAAACTCTGGGGTTTGTTGTTGCTGTAGTTCATTTTATTCCAGGTGATTTTTACAACTTGAGTATTATCCAGGTTCACAATCAAAAACCACAGCTCTTGTGTGCTTACAGATGTATCACTTTGACTCACTCATCTATGTAACTATTGAGCTCCGCCACCAGGAAATAGATTTTGTCAAAAAGGGGCGCAGAATTATATAATAAAAAGCCAGATGTGGTACTTTGTGATTTTTCCACAAAACAGTTCTCTGCTCTTCTTTTCCAGACCTTATTGGTCAGATAGGCAGAAGCTGCAGTGTTAGGAAGAATGCTGCAGTGCCCCTGAGGTGATCTGATTAACCATTTAACAGCTTTGCTAAATTGCAGACTTGGGAGGGGGTGGGGAGGAGAAGAGATATTATTCTAGGATCAGCATATATAATTTCCAGCATCTCTA
Organism: Megaceryle torquata; assembly: GCA_024611175.1. Taxonomy (NCBI): domain Eukaryota; kingdom Metazoa; phylum Chordata; class Aves; order Coraciiformes; family Cerylidae; genus Megaceryle; species Megaceryle torquata. The sequence continues at coordinate 32,413 of JANIJG010165413.1, forward strand.
AGTGGTTAAGGAATCCTTCACCAAAGAAGCGGAACTCTAAGGATGAAAACTATGCTGACAAAATTTAGGATTTTTTCTCTTTCTCTAGCAATTTAACAGTAGAATCAAAATCAGAGTAGTGATATTTCTTTACAGCTCAGAAAGTTTATTACACTTAAGGAAAAAACTTACAAAGTAATGTGCTGTAATTAAAATGCTTAGTCTTCTTATACCTGTTACCTGAGCTAATATAACACCCCTCATGGAAGTGACTCCAAGCTATTCATTTCATCAGCCTTGAAAGCTTGCGGTTGTAGAGGAGATGACAGAAAAGTGTTATTTGAAGAAAAACACTGCTTGAAACATTAAACCCACATTATTCTTTTGTCGTTTTAATTCCAGTTCTCCCAATTCAAAAGCTAGAACCTTTTTCATTTCCTCCTGATTGCTGAATGTAAGCCTTGGTAGCTATGGTGGTTCTAGAAAAGGGGCTGTGATGTCACCTTTGGAGACGGCACTGCGTAACTTCTAGAAATGGCTAAGAGTGGCTGCAAGAACAGCCGTGGGCAGCAGTGTTAACAGGGACTCTACAGTCCACCCAGAGGTACCTCACTTAGGTCTAAGTCAAAAGTGCAGTACAATTGTGCCTCTACCATAACCTCCCTAATATTTTTATTTAAACTGAACAGTGGGGTGTGTAGGGTTTTCCTATTTCAAATGTCAGCAGGTGAAGCTCAGTATATTCTTCCCAGGAGCTCATGCAAACATTTTTTTCTTAATCTTTGTCTTGCTGTGTTTAAGTTTGCAGCTGCTGGATTCTGCTTTGAGTTTCAAGTTCAAAGGAACCCAGACATTCTTTGTGAAATATCACAGAAACCAGTGAACTTCACCTGACTTTGCAAGGAAATTTTGTCAAACCACGAGTTTCCCACACTTCCAGTGTGAAACCTTGTGTTACGCATGCTTTTTCTTCTCCTGGCTTGGGTTGGAGTCTGCTTAACTCTGAAGGATCATGACCCTTAGGGAACTTCTTCATGAACTTTGTCCTGTTTTCAGGTTTGTAACAAAACTCAGAATCCTTTCCGCTATTTTAGGGTTTTGTGCCAAAAGCAAAGGACAACAGTAATCAACATGGCTTTTAAATCAGTGCTTTTGGAGCTGGGTCATAACCTTAGAATTTAGCATCTGTGTAGTAAGCTCATCAGGCATCCGGATCTTGGCAGGTTTGTTCAGGTTTTGAAAGAGCTGTCCCACCTGTTGTCACAGCAGCATGGCAGCTTGCCAGCCCCACTGCAACGATACGGGACGCTGCAAAGTATGTCTTAGAGAAATAACATCTCCCGTAAAACACAGAGGGCTATGTGCTGTTGTAAGAGAACAGCCTTCATGTAAGCGCTGGATGGGGGTGGTTTAGCAGATGGACTCTTTAGGTATGACTCTCCAAGGGCTTGCTGTAGCACAGTCTGCAGTGGGGCTTCCACTGTATGTTAACAGCATCACACGTGTGCCTGTCCTGGGCAGCTCTGGCTCCACTGAGGGTAGAGGCATTCTTCTCTTGTCCCTTTATATACACTGCCGATCTAGGTGGACCAAATAAATGACCTTTCACTTGCTGTATTTTCTACTTCCTTGCAAAGGAAGTGTCAGTGGGTAGCTTGGAAATGTCTCACATGTGAAAAGCACAGGGAGATACAGTGTTACTGGCAAATGTGTCATAGTCCTATGGAAACTATAGGCTAAATTCTTCTCTTTTCTGAGAACATACTACCCTGCTCTCGCTGGGACCTCAGAGTAGTTTTCTTTCAACACAGTCAGGTACACAAGCAAGATAAGGTTTCAAATTAAGCTTCTTCAGGCTGTTTTTCTAGATAGCTGGTTCCCTCCAACACCTGCAATTGGGGAAGGGTCACCTAACTTTGGCTTTTGAGGGCCAGCCATTTCTTCCTGTTCAGATGCCCATTTCATGACCTGGTTCATTGAATATCAAGTAACAGCATCACACTGGAGTGTGAGTCTTCATAAGAGAAGAAGGAACAGAGATGCACTGCTTTAGCAGTTGATGTAGCTGTATAGCACCTGTGCTTTCAGCATGCCTATGTACTTACTCCTTACCTGTTTTGTTGGTTTAAGGTCTGTATTACATGTTCCTCAAAATCAGAGCTGCATCCAAATCAATAATGTGTTGGTTTCAGTGCCTTTTTTTTAATTATTATTATATATAATTCCATGGTGGTTTTTTTTAACTTATATCCCCCTTTTCAAAGATAATATTTGCCCAGATGCGTTACTCATTTTGTATCTTTAAAAAAGATTGATAGGAAGGTGACAAACCCCATAATTTTTTCTGTGTTAGAAGTTGCTGTGGGTTTGGTTTGGGTTTGTTGTTTGTTTGTTTTTCGGGGAACAGTGTAAAAATACCTGAATCTCTAAACCTGAAATTTGGCAGTTGCCTAAATCTTTAACGAGTAGTGTATGCTTTGCAGTTTTTCCTAAAGATTTAGCTGTTCGCTTCTTAGGATACATCAGTTGCTAATACTTCTACAAGCAGTCTGGTGGGCACACAACTGTAAAAAAAAATAAATAAAGGGAACATGTTTGTTGCTTCTTGGGGCTTTTTGCTGTCATCAGCTATGGTACAAATAATTTCATTCTGGTTTTGCTGTCCCAAGCTTACTACACACTAGGAAGTTAAACTGGAATGAAGAATTATCTGTAGAGATGGAGGTAGGCTCCATTCTTTAAATGTTCATTTGCTGATTTTCTTGCAAGTGCTTTAAAAGCTGTGCTGAACACTGTAAAGTTCCTGGAGCTGTAATAGAAAACATTAGTGTCTGGACTTTCAAGGGAAGAATGTGGTTGAGATTATAGTGACTGAGTCACTATCAATGGGTGGTCTTGAGTCCATATGGCACACAGTAGACAGGGGCACAGAAGAGTCTTTGCTCAGATAGGTGACGAGCTGCGCTCGCCAAAGCGAAAGCATTTGAAAAGGGCCTCCCTGGACTATCTTTTGCCTGCACGGGGGTAAAATGCTGCCGGGTTGCTTCTCTCTGCGGCTTTGTTTTAACTTTGCTCCAAAATAAGATAAAGGGTTTGCTTAAAAGCTCAGTCCTTGTAGTGCTACGTGCTCCTTTTGGCTCCTTGGATTGCTGCTTTTCATTCGGTGAGTTTTCATTGTTCTATTAGGCTGTTAATGAGACAGTTACAAAATGTCTGCCTCACTCTGACCGCCATTTTGTAGCCTGATTGTTGGATAATGAAGACTGTGAGAAATAGAAAATAAACAGCGTGGCATGGAGGAGATTTCAAAAGGAGTACAAAATCTGCATGTTTTATTTAGCCGCTTAATTGTTGCCGACTGGCTGCATTTAAACAAGCGACTTTACAGTGTCTGGAAGAAAACCAGCTCCCGAATTTGAGGAGCTGACCTTGGGTAGATGCCATCAACTGTTCTTTTCTATTGGCACGAACGTGCTGCTGGCAGGGCCTCCCTGTAGCTGCAGTCACTCACCCAGCTCTGAATCAGAACCTGCTTATGCTGTACTAGGCCACCAAATGACGGCGTTTATTCTGAATATTATTTGCAGCCCCTTTGATAACCAAGATTTGATCTAGGATATATGGGATATTTATAAATAAGAACCTTCAAAACAGCAGCTATGATTTAGCTTCTCCCTTAGAGCAACACGTAATGTTGTTCAGAAAAAAAAGGCAGGAGGCTACAAGTTTGCTGAAAGCAAATGAAAAAAACACAACGGGAACTGAGAGGACATTATGGAGCTGTTATTGTGGTCCTACAGACATGGTACTGACTATATGAGAAGTGAAGTTAGTGGTGGTTACTTGGTTCCTTTATGAAAAACTCTGTTTTGTGTGAATAATATTGGCAAGGGGAGATGGGGAAGGGCGCTTCACATTCACAGTAGGGTGCAGCTTCAAAGCTGTTTAAAATTCTGCCATATCTTAATGATAATAGTTAATCCCAGTATCAGAACAGTACTTCTATTTTTAAAATGCAATCAATCAATCATTTTAATACATTGCACCCTTAGTGCCAAACACCTCTGAAAACGGTGTATACGGCAGTAAAAAGAAAGCATCTGAAACTCCTTCTGTAGTCTCGTTCTTCCTTTCTCACCCGTATGCGTACAGTAAAATCTCAAGACTACAAGAAAAATCTGAAATTCCGTAACAGGGAGTAAATCCTCCAGTTAGAACTGAGTGCCAGGTGGGGACTGCTGTCATGAGCTGAGTAAGGAAGGGCAGAGAAATTGTCCCACCTGACTAAAGTTCTCTCTAGAAGTACAGCATGTGCTGTTCTGTTCTCAGGCTTCCTTGGGTTTGGGTTTTGGTTTTTGAGGTGGGAGTTACATACAGATGCTAGGCTTTATTTGAAGAAGATTACACTGAAAATGACTTCTTTCTGTTTTCTTCTCAGGACAACTTCCTATGCCTACTGTGCTTTTTCAGAAAGCTCTTTAGAGAGATGTAGTAGAGAGGTTGTAGGTAATTCAAGTTCAGTTTCTCTCTGCCACAGGAAAGCACAGAAGTGTCTTGTACATATGTTCTTCACCTGCAAAATAAGGATTAAGGCTTCCTTATTGTTAGTGCTTGTACATTACTTTGAAATTTCTCCGGTATGCTGCAAATAAACGTGTTGCTATTGTTAGTGATAAAAATGTGAACTGTGTGACTCAGTCACATTAACGGTGTATTAACTGGGAGGATTTTTAACACAACTTGAATATAAAATTATCAGCAGTATAGTCTAGCAAATAACCAGCTGCAGTGAGAGTGTATCTCTGTGAAGTACATTACCTGCGTTTTCACTTCCATGTGGGTTTTCTCAGGAGTGAGCTTTTTCTTCTGTCACTCATTTTCTGGGACTCGCCCTCATCCACTGTACTGACCAAAGGCTTTGCTTTTTTTTTTTTTTTTTCCAAAGGATCAGTATGAGACAGTGATGTTTGCGGTCATCAAACTGGTAGGACTATCACATTGGACCAGAAGTGCCCAAAATCATCTCACGTGATTTATGAGTTACTTTCAAACATTCTTGTTGCCCCAACAATAAATAATAAAGGGGGAAGTTCTGGAAGATAGTTACGCTTTCAGCTTAACAGTAGTCTCAAAAATCAGATACTTTTGTAACAAAAAATAACTTAATGCAAAGCAAGTTTAGTTGAGGTGAAATTGGAGACAAAAGCACAAATGATCTGAACTCAGACCATAGGTTACAGACATAAGACATCCAGATATCCAGTCAATTCTCTGAAGGTGTAACTTGGGAGTTAATAAGATTTGCTTTTCTCTTACAGAAGAGCATTTTTTACTCGGTGTCTGAAATCTAGGTTCCTTGGGGGATTAATAAGTGGTTTTCCATTAATTCAAAACAGCCACCTTGGAGCTACAGGGCAGCTTATGACAGTACTTCCCAGCCTTATGCATTCGCTACTGTAATAGTGTATTTTTGTGATTTTTATGTATAAATACATCTTTCCTAGGGACAGCTGCCTCAGCAAGCAGATTACAAACATTTGCACCAAGACTTCTTTAAAATGTGTACCGCTTTGAGAAGCTGTATTTTCAGCAAACTCTCAAAGGATTTTCATTAAAGTAGCAATAACAAGAGCTTGTATTTTGTGTTTGTCTGGTCTGCTAGGTCTCTTCCCATTACATGTTTCATTTTAACAGGCAGCAAGCATGTTCCACTGCTTCCTTGAGACTTGCCTGCATTGCTGACATCTGGAAAGCAGCCATGCGGGGTTCCACACATAGCTTTTGGAAACACCATTTGCTGGTGGAACAATCCAAAGCAGACACCTCTTTTGGCAGAACTTTATTGCCATCTATTTTTAGTTGAACTCTTGTACATCAGGTTACTGTGTGTAAGCCACAAGACTGTGCCTTGTAGACAGACGCTCCAAGAAGAAAGGATGACTTCTCTGTGTGGTCAAGTACTTGGGGGTGAATTATCTGCACGTACCTTCTGTGACCAGCCTCCATCTCGTTAATACAATGTCATAAACCGTATTCGGAGTTGAGAAACTGAAAGTGGGACTTGCACTGTCCTTTCTGTTACCCTCACGGCCCAAGGGAGCATGTAATGAACTTTGGAAGACAATGCTGGCCAGAATACTTCAGTTCTAAAACAGAAGACATGATGTACTCTACCAGCAGAGCACACATATGAACAATGCATCCCACAACTGAATAGATTAATAACTCTCAGGATCTTTCAGCTGAGGTCTGCAGCTTTCCAATAATTCTGAGAAGGGATGTTGACTGTTGTTCTGCACAAAACCACGGAAGAGGCCTAGAGTTTCCCTAAATGCTGGGGCAGTGGAGAGAATAAAAAAAACCTGTAGAATCCTTGCAAAATTTTACATTCCCCATTTCTGTACAAAACTGCCTTTCTCAGAGGTTTGCAGCTTGTTTTTAGTGATGTTGATACTTGCACTTTTGTCGTTTACTGCACATTTAGATGTCAGATAAATTTAAAATATATATGGTTTTAATTCATCATACTTATATACCTGTGACATAAAAGAAAGACTTAGTAGGTCTCTTAGTAGGGTACGTTGTTAGTGTACATGTTGGAATTCATCCTACAGTTCCATGCACTGCTTTTTTGAATGGCAGGGAACAGACTATCGCAGCACAGTAGATGAAGCGTCTTACTTTTTTCTGAGCCTTTTCTGCAGAGGAGATGTTGGATATGGGAAGGGCTTGGTATTCAAAAACCAAAGCTATATTGGCATATTTGAAGTGTCATTTGTACAAAATGTTTCATAGATTTACTACACAGTTTTTTTAGGCTCCAAAACACACAAAGAACCTCCATTAAAAATCTCATTTTCTTTCATGAAGATGCTTGGGTTTATTTTGTCATTGTCTTGGGGCTGGGTTTGGTTTCTTTTTTTTTAAGTAAAACCTTTCTGAATGTGGATTGCAAGTTTTTCCAAGTAGTTTGTGAGCAATTAGTTTGCACAGTGTTTGGACTCTCAAAAGGGCTTGACAGATCAATAGTAGCTAGATCAGTACGGTAGTGCCTGGCGACTGGACACATTTCAGTCCTTTTGCACAGTTAATGTTAAAGGGTCAGAAATGATCAGATCAGGTTTTTACACAAAATTGTAAAAATTGCAGTGCCTGTGTTGCTAGAAGGAAAAAGGTTTGATAACATTCAGCATGAGCTGTGTTAGGCTTCTTGTGGTGATGACTTTTTACTTGGGTATTGTTGATCTCATTATTCCTTCCTGACATTACTTCAGCAGAGTCATTAATTTAAAAGATCTCACCTTAAACAAATGCCACTCTTTAAAGGTCATTACTGTTGTTTCCCTTTGATGTTAGACACCTGTTTTCATGTAGCAAGAAGCTTTTTTTGCTTCTACTTTATCAGGTCTCAGTTATGATAACATGTGTAGCTTGAGCAGACATACTTAAGATCTCGTTTGGTATCCAGCTACAGCTATAAACATTTAAAAACTGCATTTCATGCTACACCAGTCTTCCTCTCTGTATCGCTCATTTTTGGCTAACAGACCCTTCTGACCATAGCACTTGTGTTATTAGAGAAGATAAAAGTGAACTTGTGTATTCTCATATGCCCTATTAAAGCAAGCCTATGTATTTTGTTCCCATTTTACTCTAGATATTACAGAATACTT
>JANIJG010165413.1:40164-64205 GCA_024611175.1 Megaceryle torquata
TGTGTATTCTCATATGCCCTATTAAAGCAAGCCTATGTATTTTGTTCCCATTTTACTCTAGATATTACAGAATACTTTAGTAGTTTAATAGTTTAATAGTTTAATAGTTTATTTATGTCATCATTTCTCATGCAGTGTGAATAGTTGTAAGTCATGACAATCCTATTCATCCTTTAATGCTTGGTAGTAGGTCATGTGTACATTAGAAAGATCATCATTTTTCTTACATGAATTACCAGGTAGGTGAGTATTATAATTGTTATTCAGAGCTTAGGTGATTCATTATTGCTAGAAAGTGGTGTTCCTTTCTTAAATGAATGGGCTGTTTATTTGGAATATTCAGTGCCACAGTGCTTTTTTCAAAGATGATGATTTGGGGTTTGGATTCTTTTTTAGCAACTAAGGATAATTTTAGAAAAAAAATATTGGTAATCCACCACCAAACTTTGCAGGTTCCTGGTTTTGTAGTAGGCCAACCTTTTGTATAGACAGTGCCCGCTATCTTTGGAGGAGGAGGATTAGCAGGCTGCAAAAGGCAAAAGAGTGAAATGTCATTAAAGAATTCAGCAAGTCTGAGGGACTTTTGTGCTGAATCTTTGCATTTACAAATTCTCATTCATGTGAAAATTTCCTGTGAAAGCTTGTTTACAGTTGTAATTAAAGTATTGTATATTCAGAATGTCTCCTACTGGACAGGCTCAGTCTGCCGTCACTGAAATAAACCAGCCACAGTCCAACTGACAGCGGTGCACTTTCAGTATCCAGCAACTAGATCAGAGTGTGTTGTGGGATTATAGTACCCCAGTCCATTGATGCTGATGTTCTTGGCAGTAAAACTCCTTCTCTGTAGACTTGTTATGTCCCAGTTTATCATCCACATTTTATTTAAGATCCTGTGGCCCTTCTGTTTGTTTTTCCAAGGGTACTTTCTGTGCACCGTTGATGCTACAAGGCATGCAGATTAGGAAACTTGTATATTAACGTTTCCACAGCACCATAAAAGATTGTGGAAAATGCGTGTTTTCCAACATAACTAGTATCCCAAAATGATGCATGTACAGTATATGGACAAGGAAATAGTTGGTGAAGTTAAGCTTTTAGATTTCTTAGTTGTTATATGTTTAAATATTTGACTGTGACATTGTATAAATTCCGGATTTTTTTTTTTGTTAGGTTTGAGGGTTTTTTTCCTGCTTCTTTGCTTATGTATTTTACAGGCTCTGATTTTCTGTCCACAATAGAGCAGACAGAATTACTTGATGTTGAGAACCTTGTTAATTTTATGGCCCATTTTCACATGGAGATCAGCTTTTATTTCCCCTCTCACTCTTTATTCTTGATTCAATTGTTAGTAAGGTTTACTGAGCAAAAACACTGGCTGTATTATGGGAAGAAATCTAATCAATGCAGCACCAAGGGACAGTCCTTCAGAGTCCTCCCTAGTGGCTGTGAGCCAGACTAGAGGTTACTACGAGGTTACTCTGTCTGACTTTGACCAAAATACCCATCTACTCTGAAAAGGCGGCCGGCAGCCTTGTACATATGTAACAGAAGCCTCATTAATAGAAGCTCCCAATATATATACACCTGTTATAGCAGCCCCCAGCACAGAGCCTGTGTTTCCTATTTTAAACACTTTGCATGTCTGTCTACATTCCCTTCCGTCTGCAGTTGCTCTGGCGTGGTGCTGCAGAGCAACTCGTATGCAGTACCTCCGGGGAATGTAGGAGGCTAAATAAAGTGGTGGCAGATGTCGGTGGCCTTTGCCAAACGCTATTTTTCAAGTTAGATAGTTTGAAAGATTCGTTGGCTAATTCAGATTCTGTGATATAGAAGTCACCTCATTAGTAGTGTCTTTACGTGTGCATTTTATTAATGCCTGATCCTTTTTCAGGTGTTGATGCAGAGAATTGCATTGACATACGTGTGGGAAGTCTTTAGTTGATTGACAAAACTCTGCTTCTCACCTTCCTCCCGAACCCCAACCCCCCTGATCGTTTAACTCTTAGAATGAAGTTATTTGAAAGATATAGCACTTCCTTAGGGCTTCTACCTGTTTTGGCTCTGAGTTCTAATAAATCATTTGGCAGCAAAATGACTCTGAGCTAAATTTTCCCCTTTTATGAAATATTTCTTCATCACATTCCAGAATATGGGTTTACCTCAAAAGGTACAGATCTTCTTTGTTAAAGAAAAAAAAAAAAAAAAAAAAAAAAGATCAAAAGCAGTATCAGATACAAGTGCTGATTCAGCACAGGAGCAAAAACTTAGTGTAGCCACCAAGCCACATACTTTCTGGCTACATAGCGTGGTTTTCCTGAGCAGTGAATTGGGAATCACATAGGTCAGTGCTTCTTCTTGGACCTCACCTTATTTTACATAAAAGAGCAGTAAGTTTGCTTCATGTAGCTCTCAAAGAGACTAAATTGTTCCCCCAAGCAAGTCCACAGATGCTGCAAAGAGGTGATGTTCTGAGGCTCTCACCCAGGAGCTGGCACCGTGCTCTTGGCTGCACACAGGTGTGTCCCTGGGAACACCCTTCTGGTAGCTGCGTGGCTCCCGTTACATCAGTCGTGGAGCAGGATTTCTGTCAGCAGCCACATCTGCTCCTGCATTCACAGCCTTCGGCATTGTTTTCACAACACACGGTTGATAATGTCCGTGGTCTATTTTTGTTTCCAAAGCTTTTCCCCGTTGGAGTTTTTAGTAAGTTATGGCTCCTAGCAGTAGGTATTGATGGTTATCAGTGGCCAGCAGTTCTGCTGTGAAGTGTGCTGCTGGGAATCTGAGAGACGTTGGAGGCACTGAATTAGCTGTACTTCAGCCTCCACACTCCTCTATCTGCAGTGTCGTTCTTCTTGCTCTTACCATGTTTCAGCATTTGACTGGGAATTGTTATAGCCTGTGTGAATTATTATAGCCTGAGAAGTATGTGGCAATTTCAATATGCATGTCTATTAAACAAAACTTTGAGAAACACAGTCTCCTCAGTTAAATATCCTCAGAACTTAAGAATTAACAGTCTGGACTGGACTGAGGATCTGTCTGGCCTACTGACTTGTTTCCAGCAGCAATTTGTAAACAGTAGTTAGGGAAGAAAGACAAGTGGCATGTATACGCAATAAATAGGCAGAAGTGCTTTGGTTATTCACACTGCATGTGGAAAAATCACCATGGAAGGTAGTTGCCATAAGCCAGAGCGTTCTTATGCTAAAACCTGCAATTTCTATGATTCTCAATACAGTATTTTAACATCCAGGCCTGCCCAGTGCATCTTGTCAAACACCAGACAAGTCTGGGGCTTAAGTCCACATATTCCAGCTATTTGCAAATGATTTAATTGTATGAGAATTCATCTTCAGTGACAGGAAATACAAGATTGTTCAAATGCAATCAATAACTAACTGACTCTTAATTATTTTAGTAACCTGCTTCTTTACATTATGGTTTTGATTTGCCTTCATTTTTTTTGCATATGACTTCAGCAGAAAGCCCATTCTTTTAGTCTTTGCAAGTCTTTAGAGGACTTTGACTGTAGAAGTAATTTTCTATTGTTGGTGGCATCATGTCCCAAAAATTTGCATTTTGCATGAAAGTGTTTGAGTAAAGTTGCACAGTCGGGCTGTGGAGCTTATGGGCGTAGGAAATAGCCCACACCTAGGATGCCTTTGGCAAATACAAAATTATTCCAAAGAAGATTCATAGCCAACACTTTATTAAAATGGGATTAGTGGTGCCGCTTCATGGGTATCCCATGCTTATCCATTGCACTGTAGTAGGGTTCACCTCTGAAGTGTCAGTCATATGCTTTTCATATGTTCTCTTCCATCAAGATTATCTTGGACAGGTGGAGCAGAAAATAATGACAGTTTTCCAAGATACGTTATGGAAATACTTCTTTCCTTGAACGTTGAATAAAGCTCTACGAAGTTACACAATAAATGTATCAGACCCAGCAAGTTAGCACTGAGGACACTAGATTGTTGAAGGAACATTTAGAGGTCAAATCAGATGCCTCTTTCAAGTTAGCAGGTATTTGTTAACCATTTTAAAGGAATGTGATGGTAGAGATGTGGTATCTTTGTAACGAATAAATGCTTTACTCCATGTGAAACAGAAATGAGCTTCTGATGCTTTTACATGAGTGCTATTAGTTGGGTAAATTCGGGATTTTTTTGTGTGTGTGTGTTCTTAGTAGTAGTTGGAGCAAGACTTTTTCTCTGGGAAGACAATCAACAAGGAAGTGATTCTTTCAAAAGTTTCATGTGGCATTCTTAGATTATTGAAACCTAGTTATATAACCTATGTCAGTATTGTGAGTATGTTTCTGAAAGGAAACATTCCCCTAAGGAGAACCTCTCAGAGCAAGTGCTTTTAATTCTTCATAGCGATTTTCTGCTAGTTTTAGGTCTTGGATTTTCCTATTAAGAAAAGTAAATATTTTCAGTCCATGAATCAGGTCAGAGAGCAAAAACTGTTAAAACTCCTCAAGAAAGATTAGTCATCAGTCTGACCAGTACAGGGAGGAGGAGGAGAGGAGAACCTGTAAAAGTTGTGAAAATTACCTTGAGAACCTAGTTAAGGCTCACTGTAAATTACAGCTCAGTCATGTTTTGCTGCATGGAGGAAATAATTCACGTAGAAGTGGGGCAATGAAGTTCCACTTCTGGAAGTCAGCTTAGAGGTAACATAGGTTCACACCTACTGCTCTTTGTGGCAAGTTCTAAAAAACGTATTTGCATGGGATTCCTGTCAGTCACGTTGTTGTTGTTGTTGGGGGGCATTAATAAATTAGAAGGGTAATTGTTCCTTTCCTTAAAGTAAACATCTTCTATTGCTGTACAGTGAACTGTGGACATTAGGTGTTAGTTATACAGTGTTCGGCGTTTTGGTTGCACTACTGTCATTGTGTGTAAGAATTAATAATTGTAATAACATTGTAGTAATTAATTATTACAATCAATAATTGTAATAACATTACAATAACATTGTAAAAAAACATGAGTTAAAACAGCAATCCTGCTGTACTGAAACCTGACATGGTAAAAGGGCAACTTACTCCATTTGCCTTCAAAAATACACACCCGGGTTGAGCTAAACCAGGTACGTTGATTTCCACTGTCGGCCATTAATCCTTGAGGATTCTCTTTAGCACCTTTTTTTGGTGTGTTGGTTTATTGAGAAACCACCAGCTCTGTGACTTGGGCTAAAACTAGACATAGACTTCCCTAACTATCTCAATCTGTAGATGTTAAGTACAAAGGACAATTTTACTCTCAGTTCTAGAGATGCATTATGATTAATATGATGTTTCTTGTTGTACATTCTCAAGTTACAACAGAAATATATCTGGCAAATGTTGCTCTTCTATAATAAACCTAAGAGTGAGGATTTTCTGATTAACTCTCTGGAGAAGGAATTTATGGCCCAGTCATGAAAACACTGACATGACTGAGTAAAGTTCTTCATGTCTAAACATCTGCAAGGTCGTAGCTTACTGTAATAATGGAATAGTCTGAAAACCATGTCTATAAAATCTCAATATGGCACTGTATCAACACATATTTTTACACAGTTTAAGGCAGTCACGTTTGAAGAGTTTATCTGTAGCATTTCTGTCCCACCTTGTGTCTGGACTTTTTTATGCCTGTGAGTTCCCATTGGCCCCATGTCTGACTGAGGCTAAAGAGTATTTTTCTGTAAATTTTTGTACAGCACCTATATTCTCTTTTGAGGAAAAATATACACGTGCATTTTTCTTCTTTACTAATAAACCGAGTGACAGTTTAAAATAAATTCTGTCAGCTGTTCAGAACGGTACACAGATGTACCGGCACATTTCAGAGTAAGTTAAATAGAGAGCAAAGTGTTATGTCACCAAAGGAGCAGAAGAAGAGGAGCTTTCTATGACCACCAAAGCAAAATAAAGCAGTGCTAAGATGGTGGCTTTGAGAAAAATAAGTCAGACTGTTCTAGTACTTAGGCAACCTAGGGAAGCAGTAACAAAATAGAGAAAAATCTTACTGAAGGAAAATTGTGGGAAAAGTATAAAGGTATACTGTGGTGTGAAAGAGCAATACTGAAGGAGGTAGGAAAAGAATAGAAAATCGGTTCGGGACATAAAGCAAAAAAACAAAGAAAAGAAGCTTATAAAAGCCATAACATTATCATGATTGGTATTTTCACAGAAAGAAAGGATGGAAATGAGGAGTGAATAGGCATTGATGCAAAGACCTGTCTGATACACAAGCATGGGAATATCAGCCCAAAGTCTGTAGCTCTCCTTGTAGGTTGTGCCTTACTGTATTTCATTCCAAGGCTGGATATCTCACAATGGGTAACTCAAACCTCAGTTTTAGGATGCTGAAGTCTTTACAGGACTTTGCTCTTAGACTTGTTAGTGAAGGGAATATCCACTTGCATTTAGAATGAGTTTATGTGCATGTATAGGTAATTATTATTACTAAATTACTGCTATGGAGAGAGAAAAAGAGGGAGGCTCCTAAGGGGTTTGTTCAGGGTACCTATGTTATGTATGTACTATGGATTTCTCTGAAGGACTCTGTATCTACTCACACTATATATAATTCTATCATCTTTATTTAGACAGTTAAAGTGAGCAGTATCCTTTCTCTGCCTCTTGTATCTTCCTATTCTATATATGAAGGCAATAATTTTTCTCCTATGAGGTTGTGAGTGCATTCAGCAGGGGTTATGAAGCAGTTGCATATTGTGTATTATATATATTATATATTAATTTTACAGGATTGAAAACAAGCCTGATATTCAGGAGTAAAGGTTGAAATACTTTTATCTGTTAAATTTTCTTTAAAATTTCTTGGCAGTGAAATGAGATGAGAGTGTTCTACTTGAAACTTTCAAGGTTTGTGGCAGCTAAATTGAGTGGTCTCAGAAATCTTAAGTCAGTTCTTCCCTGAGGGTGAAGTCATCCCTCTACAAAGTGCCATTCACGCCTTGCCCTCAATTAAGACTTTCAAAATGCTGGCCTTCTACTGAATCACGTTCCTCACCCACAGAAAAGACTTTGGAAAGTCTACACTTAATATCTGTATATCAGTTTCTCTCTTTCACCCCCGTTGTAATGATATCATATACATTTTATTATTTTTTCTTATTTCTTTTTTGAAACAGAAAGAATGACTTACGGGGAACCAAGTTAGAAGATGAAAGAAGTGAAAACTGGTCATCTGTGCAGAGGAAATGAGAAGGTATGCATAGCAATGACACTGGAGATTCATTTCTTGCTGGTGCTTAGATCTTCATGGTAGATTACTTCTGGCAATAAAATTTTAAAATAGTCCTCAGAAACCTTGAAAAGATGTTTTGGAAATAACTTTTTTCTTCCGTTTGATTGCCAGAGTAAGCAAAGTAAGTATTTATGGCTTTATAAATATCGTTAAGATACACCTTTAAGCTCATTGCTATGCTGAATTGTAGCTGGTAATTCTATAGGTAAATGGCAGTCACATTCATGAGTTGTTTGGGTTTTTTCCTGGCAGAGGCCAGTAAAAACAACCTTGCTCCCAGTATCAAGCTGAAGTCCCTCCAGACACTACCAATGGTCATTTCTGAGACTTTAATCACTTCATGGATTCATTTGAATCGCTGCACACTCGGTGCAGGGGTTGTACCATTTTCTCTTTTCTTCATTATTTATAACCACTGGAAGGAGATGTGCTAGTACGTGCGTTGCACGGCATTTAAGGAATACGTTCTTTTATAGTTGTCATCCTGTAGATTCCCAACTTGAGGAATGCAAAATCAGCACTACTAATGACTCCTGTCTCTCAAATATTTTCAGTAATGCGAATGTATAATATTTATACAGTGACTGCTGTGAGACTGGCACAAGGCTATATGCCACTTAAGTCCTGAGGTTAAATGTTACGTCAGTGATGCAGAAAATTTGTATTGACCATCTGCCCATTGAACCCATTAACGAAGAAGCCTCACAGTATCACTGTGAGATAGGGAATGATGATCTCTATTTAACAAGTGATAAAACTGAGCCCCAGAGGGCTCATGTAATCATTTCAAGTCATGCAGGAAGTATATAATAGAGCCAGCAATGAAAGCCAGCTCACCTATCCTTCCTATTTGGACATCCCTGCATTTGATACCCTTTTTCACTATGTTCTGTCCTTGTGTGGAATGTGTACATCAACAGCTATAGACTCTTTATGCACGGTTTTAACCATCAGATTTTCTTACTTTGAACACACAGTTAATGTGAAGTGTGAATTGTGCTCGTCCCTGAAGAACAACATGAGATACAATGCAAAAATGCCAGCATAAACAGCAGCAGATGGCCTTCGTAAATTGAGCAAGTTAGCATAAAATGCCAAAAGGGACATGTGTTATTGTGACCTCTCTTTCTATTTTTCTGCATGATGTTGAGAGGAAGACTATGCAGATCTTTCTGCGGTACAGAGCGGCACTGCTGGTATAGGGCGATTAACGCTTTTCCTTTTGCACTCTTGCTGAACGTCTCTTTGATTTCCTTTAGTAAATGTCAAGTCACATGTTGGCTGCTTGCATTCTAAAACTGAAGTATAAATCATCTTCTCAAGTGACAGAGGATGTCATTTTTCCTTGCAAAATATTTTTCTAACTATATCTTATGTAACTGTTACAGTTGTTGACATTTTCCTTAAAAGCCCTGTTCATTTGACACTCAAGATTCAGTAGAAAGCTATAGACTGGAATAGAGAATTCTTTTGCCTTTGCTTATAGCTGTTTTCTTTACCATGAGTTAAAGAAAGGAATATTATGCATTTCTGACTCATGCTGTAGAAAGGTATTTTATTTTTAATATCATTAGAATTTTAAAATAAGGAGAAGGATAAACCTCAGCACAGGTGAGACCAAGAGTTAATACGCTTCAATTATAGAAAGAGGCTATTAAAGTTTGATGGGATGCTATCACTGATAGTGCAAATATGATATGGTGATGTGGGGAGTGTAGGTAATGAGTTGAATGCTAGAGAAAGGCTGTTGATTTTTGTGGAAAGATGTTTATAAAAAATACATGATCCTCAACCAAAGGTGTTCATGTGGATATGGAAAAAATCTGAGTTTATAGTTCTCATGTCTGTCTTGGGTTGGGTCTGCAAGAAGTGTAGCCTATAGCTGTGATGTGGCATAGATAAAGACTGAAAGTACTTGCCCATACCTTCTGTTGTATTGTGCCCGATTCCTGCTGAGTTTAAGGATACTGTAGCATTAATAATCTGCTTTCCCTCTAGCCTTAGATGTATGCAGAAAACTAATGATACTTCTTCCTGATGAGTCTTCTAAATCAGACTTAGAAACTCTAACAATTTCTTAGAAAAAAGTGGCTGCAGAACATGGAGATAATTGGTGTGAAATTCCTGCTAGCGAGGCCTATGACTTGTGGCTTCTGCTGGACCCAGCTGAGGGATAAAAGAGAGAACTTCTGTAGGAATTTCTGCAGATATTACCTATGCCAACCTCCCCCTGATAAGCAGTGAATTAAAGTGCTTCCAAATTGTTCTGGAAAAACAAGTTCAAGAAGCACTGTGTTCCTTCTGAGGGAATGCTACAAGGGTGATCGGAATGCCAGGAGTTTGGTCTTGAGAGTGGGTCTATTAATCTTAACACGTCCAAGTCCAAATGTTTTGGTTACATTTTAAGCAAGCTCGAGACCTTTATGCAGCTAATTCCAAGACACCTTTAGGAGTCTGAAGATGTCCATACTGACAAAGTCTTAGTCTCTCAAAGCTAGGGTCTGAATTGTTTGGCTAAGCATCCTGTTGCTGTCAAAGAAATGCTGAGTTTTAGGAGGGAAGTCAGATCTTGATCTAAATATCTCTGCTTTATAATGAGATACCGTATAATAAAAACCTGCATGGTGAACAGTTGAACTCAACACAGCCACATGTTAGAGGGGCCACTTGTCTCTTTTAAAGAAAGGAGTAGAAAATGCCCTCCTCATTCCTGTGACTGGCCTAAAGGCCAGATTCCCTGCAGAGTTTAGAGCAACCTACCCTGACACCTGTGGCATCTCATGATCATGAGTTAGGGGTTTGTAAAATCACAGTTCCCTTCTTGTCAACATGAGAAGTAGGAGATGGGTCCCCAGGAAACAGATCCCCTATATCAGTCTACATACTTAGATGGTCTTATGACTGAAGGTTCTCAAAGCTGGTTCATGGACATTGCAGATTTGTCCTCCTTAGGTCACAGAGGTAGGAACGGAATGTTTCACAGGTGTGGAGGTGAAGTACAGATGTGGATACTTTTCAGATGTATTGCCTCAACAGTTGAAGCCAGATATTTGAAAGCATTCAGCACGAGTCAGCTCAATTTGCAGTGTTTTCAGGGAGACCAACAGCTGGGTTGCAGTCTGCCTTTGAAAGCCTGACTAGTTATTTTAGCATCTAAAGAAGCCAGGGTAAGTGAACTTATTTCTAAAAATCACACAAGTATTTGCCCAAGATCATGATGGAAATCCATAGTACAGTTGTGAAAATAATCAAATTTCTACATACCCAAGGGACTTTCTTCTCTCCCACTTTACTCTCCTCTCTGTTCCAAAGACTTCTTTTAATGTGTTTTTGGAAGACAATGCAGCTCTTCTGTGAACTGTTCTCATTACATCTTTCTTCCTCTTGCTGCAAGCTGTAATACAGGGGGGCTCCCAATAGTAGTCTCAGAAAGTCCCCTAGTGCACATCAGACAATACTGGGTCCTGAACCCTAAAGTCTCCAAAGGCTTACTGGATGATCTCCTTTTAAGACCTCTGTTGGTACCAGTTATTTTAAATTTCTAACCATTGGCAGGTCTCAGAAATCTGCAACAGTAGGTCTCCCCAGTTGTTATATATCCCAGGAGACCTTCAAAGGGTGATTAAAGTTTATGGCTCGAGCAAGAAGTCAGAGAGAGCATTTCCCAATGGTTTGGGGGTTTTTTATTAGTTTTTTTTTAAAGGAAAAATATTTTTTACTGACTGGCCTCTCTAATGATTGAATACACTGTGAGTTCTGTATTTGCAAGCAGGCTTAGAGGAACACACTTTTATTTTCTGCTGGGAAACTGCAGTCTTTAGCACTCTCAATATTAAGATCATTGGAACCAGGGTTCCCTGCTGATGTTACTAAAATGAACCTTAATCAATCTTGAAAAAAGACTTTAATGACCTGAATTATGGCCCCCAATGCTAGATCTTTGATAGGAGAGTGAGCCTAGCAACGCTGATTTTCATATGCTCAGCATTTCTTCTGATGCTTTTGCCACTTGATAGCGATTTATTTTTTAATAAAACCTCAGCTTCTGAAGTGCCTTTTCCCAGCAACCTTTCTGTGTTTCGGTGGAACATTTTTACATCATTCACATATATTTTTCTGCATTTTGAGGAAGATTCTGGATTTCAAAACTAATCTAAAAATGGCAACTTCCTTCCCTCTCTAATGATGACACAGCTCTTTTGAGTCCCACCAGATGGGGAAGATGAGCCAGAAAGTAGCACGGGTAGTCAACCAATTTTACCCTTTCGTTTTCACTTTTTCTTGAGGAGTCACATGCTGTGTTTTTTGCCATAGTATGGCATTTTAAATCTTGGCCTGGATGTTTAGAAGAACTTGAGATTGGTTTTAATAAAACAGCTGGAGACATTTGGAGAATTCAGAGCCTTCCCAAGAGAACTGTAAATACCTGACAGGGCTGCCTTCATTTTTGGCCGGAAAATCCAATGGGGAGTGCACAGGAGCAGTTTACTGTTCAGATGTGAAGAGAGATGGGGGAGAAGCTGAAACTAATAGGATCACTAATATTTCTCTAGGTTTGTGTTTGAACAATTCAAATTACAGCAAAGTCCACAGGTGGCACCTTGTATGTGGCCTGCAGCCGCCTGACCTCCTTCTGTAAAGGTGACCTTGTGGTGTGATAGGTTGGTCCTCTGTGAGTAAGTTGTTATTGAGCAGACCACTAATACTTCTCCACAGCACTATTGCTGTACCTTTATAGGGACTGCTAAATGATGTGGTATGTACCACAGAGACCACTGGCCAGAGATAAGTGCTGTCAGAGGGTGGGAGGGGGTTAACCACAAAATATTTACCATTTTAGTATGCACTGAAAAAAAAAAACCAAAACCAAAAAACCCAAACCCAAAACAACCAGCTGAAAACAGGATTTTCCTTTAGTGCTCTTTGTGCATTGTGGTTTTACACTGGCTGCAGAAAAGGTTCTGTTCAGTGTTGATGGCAAACAATGATTAAGCAATTCCTTCCAACTGCTCACTAATGAGCAGAAACCAAGTCGAACCAGTTATTCATATTGAGCTAAGCTTAAAAAAAAAATAAAATCATGTAGTTATGAACATAAATGTTCTCATCTAAATCAGAACTTTCCCAGAATAGTGCACTTGGGGCTGGATGTCTTTCTTCAAGCTTATTCCTAGTGGCAGAGGATATGAAAAAGCAAATGCTAATAGAATATGATTATAGTTCTTAATGTAATTTAAAATTATTCCATTGTAAGTGAAATACTGATGCACAAGGGCAGGACCTCTGAACCACATGCATTTACAAGCCGGTCCTACGCAAAAGTAAGTGTCTTGTATGCTGCTGTTGAGACTTACTATCTTCTCTAAAGCTTCTTTAAGATGAGTGGAAGCACTGCTCAAGCAGGAGTATCAAGGATTTTAGATTTATGGCATTAAGAGCTAATGGGAAGCACATTTGCTGTACATTCATATTCCTAAGCTGTTTTACTCATGGCACTTCAAGGCCAAGTGGGGCCTGGGGTAGATGTGCTTTCAAAGTAAAAAAAAAAAAAAAAGCTTCAATATTGATATTGAGAAAGGGTGTATATACTGCCATCAGTGAGATGATAATGAAACAGGCCGAGGGCCAACAGGGTGGGAGTCAGCTCTGTAGAAAAGGATCGGGAGTCTTGATGCATAGGTTGGCACCAGCCAGCCGTTTGCCCATCCAGCAAAAAGCCAACTGCATCCAGGGCTGCATTAGCAGAACCATAGCAAACAGCTCTAGTCTGGGGCAACCTAGTACAAGAAAGATGGCACTGTGCTGGCCTGAGCCCGGTGGAGGGCCACCAGTCTCATCAGGGCTGGAGCACATGGTAAGGAAGGAGAAGCTGAGAGAGATGGGTCTGTCCAGGATGGAAAAAGAAAGGCAAAGGGGAGACCTTATTGCTGTCTGCAACCACCCAATCTCAGGGTAAGGAGAATATGGAGCCTGACTCATCTTGGAGGCACATGGGAATGGAATGAGGGCCAACAATCACAACTTGAAACATGAGAAATACCAGTCAGATATAAGGAAAATCTTTTTTTCCAGAGAACGGTAAAACACTGGTACAGGTGCTCAGAGAGGTTGTGGATTCTCCATCCTTGGAGGTGTCCAAGATTCATTTGGATACGTGCCTAAGCAGCCTGATCTAATTAGACCTGCTTTGAACAGGAGGTTGGACTAGATGCTTCCAGAGGTCCCTTCCAACCTGAATTTTCTGTGGTTCTTTGATTCTCTCATAACAAGGACTAAATCAAGAGTGATATTTGCAGGTTTGGGTTACTGGAAGATCATAAAGGAACAACTTGCTGAAAATCAGAGTGAAATAATAATTTGATCAATTCACCTTCTGGCATCAGCAGAGTCAGGGGTGAAGACCTCAGCATTTCTTCTCCATCCTTCTGCCTAAAGTAAAATCACAGAAATCACAGAAAACATTGAAGCCAGATAACAAAATTCTCCTTGACTTCACAAGGCTCTGAATCCTGTCATCTTACATGGTGGCCATAGGAGGGTTCTTTTGAGTCAGTTAATGGTTTTAATGTGTGGCAAACTTTAAAGAATAGTTTTCAGTTTTTCTTAAAGTATATTTCACAACCTCCAGATTCCTTTAGCATATATTGATAAAGTTATGCTAGTATTGGAAGCAAAAAAAGCAGTATTTCTCTCTCAGCTTTCTACCCTTGTTCCTGTAAGCGCTAGTATTTAACTGAGTTGCTCAAAAAAGGAGGGAAATCTGGAGGGTAGAAAAGCTTCCTTCCTATGATCCCCACCTTAGAAAATATATCAAAGCTTTGGAAACTGACATTTAGAAAGTACATCTTAGAAAGAAAACCTGTGTAAAAACTTCAAACTTTACCATGTGAGCTTTAATTACACCCTGAAAACACTTGCTTTTTCCAACCCTGATAAAACACAGAAAATGCAGTATAAACATAGAGTGCAGTATGAGGTCATGTTCCTTCACTGCCTGTCTGAAAAGGGGGCAGGCTTTTTAGCGTTGCTGGTCTGATGAAATAGCGCTTGTCAGCCGAGTGTATAAAGCCCTGTTACAGTTACACTTATATGATTAAAAGTGCCCACAGTATGTTTCCTCCTCTTTTCTAACCAGCCTGTTCTAATGCCATAATGTTGCATATATTATTGATAAGAATATTAATTGTGTGGCTTAGGTGTAAGTACAGATATTGAGAAATTCACATAGGCGTCTACTTGGCCTCTAAAATTTTTATGCAACTTTGCTGTTAGTAAAGAACCATTTTGGAAACCAAAGTGCTTATTTCAGCAGCCTGGCTTGATCCTTTCATGCAGTCAGTGTTTTGGATGAGTGCAGGTATACATGGAATTATGAATTTACAATGGTCTGGGAATATTTAAGAACAAAAATACCTGCAATATAGTGGTTAATTTCTCATGAATAATGGCTACAGAATGATTTGGTCAGTATTCTATCCTAACCTTCATAACATACTCTTTTGTAAGAACTGGCTGAATCTAAGGAGTGTCTATCATTATTGCAGTGTCAATTATTGCCAATTCCAGTGTTAGGCATTTGTTGTAATTTTATAATGATATTAATGATACATTTTTGTTTCTTTTCCGCATACATCTTAGCCTTCAGAACTTGATTTTCTTTGCAGTGTTTTTCCTAGTAGTCATGAGGGATATTTACATATTTGTGGAGAATCTGACATGATACATTAGTCCAGTAGCTAGAGTATTAAAAAGCAAGAAACATAAGACTTGCAATTCTGAGAACTGGTAATATCACTTTTACGATTTAGGAAGATTTTTTATTTTAATGGAACATTTATATGCTTGTATGTGAATCCATTACATGACATACACCGTGGTTAGCAACAGCTTTTGTGTATCATGGCTCAGGTTCCCATACACTCCTGACAGTATGTATATTCATGAGATTCATGACATTTTCCTGCATCTGCTCTTCTAACAGATTTCGTTTCAAAGCAGCACTTCATTGATGTAGTACACTGACACATTTTACGTGTAATTGCTTTTCATCTGGTTGCGTGATTATTTTCTGACACCTAGTGGATAAATTGATAGTGGTGCCGATTTGAATTTCCTTGGGTTGGGTTTTTTTGGTTTTTTTTTTTTAGATTGTCTTAATAGACATTCTCCCCTGGAAACTCATTTCATGTTATGAACACAGAGGCTCTCTTGCTTTCTTCCTTGCTTTCTTTGGTTTTCCTCTTTAATTTTGCTCATGGAATAACTCGCTCATAGCCAGGTGAACAAATACCCAACACCAGTCTCGAGGATATGCCAAGAGTCCCACAACAACACAGGGTGGTAAATGTTTGAAGATTTCACGATAGTGTTTAGCCAGGATCCCTATGTATGCAGCATGTAATCTTCACACATCAACTTTTTCTACCGTACCAACTTTTCCATGGTGTGCTTCAAACATGCAATTCCCTTAGGGATTGAGTGTACACTAAAGTTGTAACAGCTTAGAAAGCCGTACTTATACTTACTACACTACGAGGACTCTTAGAAATACCCATTTCTTTACTGTTCTAGGAGAATGAAATCTGATAAATAATTAAAATATTATTCCATGCACACAAGAATGTTTTCAGAGTATTTACATCAAGAAACAGAGTCTAGAAATGCCTTAAATGCATGACCTACTTTCACAACTAAGATATATCTCATGAAATATCTCTTAATTTACATGTCATGGATTCTGTGCCTGAAGCTTAATTCAGAGTCATTTCTCCTGCAGGAAAATGTTTAAATAGTGTCCTGTATGTTTGCTATAAATAATATGAGACAGGTATTTTTATATGACTCTATTTTTTATGTTGATAAGGGGAGGGGAATTAATTATTTCAGTTGCACCAAGTCTGGTTGTTGTGCCGCTGGGTTGTTACTATTAGTGTGCCCATTTCTGTTTTCAGAGAAGGTATAATATGCTGCTTGCCCAATAGATTTTAAGTTCTGAAATCTTCTGGCATCCCAGAGCAGGCGCAGAACAATAGCTTACATGATAGCTAAGGCAAGATTTTAGTAGTTTTTAAATAGGAGTTAAAAGGAACTGTAAGGCACATGAATTTGGAGATAAGAGGCTATGTATTTTTCATATGTGGGGAATTGGAATGGAGTTGTGCAGAGGACATGAAGAAATTGATTTTAAAGACCATCTTCAAGATTTTAGGTTTCAGCTTGTCACTCTTCAGAGAAAATGTGTTGCATATTTCCTCTCCCAAGGGGCTTCAAAATCAGAAAATGTAATACTAAACTATGTCTTTAATACCAACTGATGAGGCATTCTTCCTGTGCTTTTCCTAGTTGCTCAGCCTAACAGTTCTCTGGTGACTTTCATTTATGTAAAATTAGGGCCTGTAGCAACAGCATCATGAATAATGGACACAAAGAGTCTAACGCACTGTCGAGCTCTCACAAAGATCTGCTTGCTCTCTACCACCCGAAGCCCTGCTTTCAGTCCGTTAATGAATGTTTAACTAGTGAAAGCTTTAGTCTCGGGTAAAAGGCTTAACACTAGAGTAAATCTATGGAGACTTCTGGTCACCTGAGGAAACAAAAGGTTGTAGAGAGGGAGCTGAAGCAGGTAGCGCTGTGTGCCTGTCCACCCAAGCTCCTCACCTGTAGCTCGTGGGGAGCTCTCCCTTTACCAGCAAGGGCCACATCAGTGTCATGGCCCTGGTCACCCCTGGAATCCAAAAGCCTTCATCTCCCTTGGCGCATGGGTGCCAACAGTCAAACTGCAGCAAAAATTGGACATTTTTGGTGGCTTCCCCTCTGGCTTTTTTTAAGACTTGTGTTTTGTAAACCCAGTACGGGCGTTGGATGGGGCAATGTGCTGGATGGCTAATGAGGCTGGTAATCTCATTAGATTGTGCACTGAGTGCCTTCTCTGTAAGCCTTCTTTTCAGTGTCTTTGTTGCACCCACAGCGTGGAGCACTCCGAATGGAAAATAACTGATCAGAACAGAGAAGTAATCATGACAAAAGCACGTGTGTATGTGGTTTTAATCGTAACACAACTTGAGACAATATAAAAAGGGTGGTAACAGAGCTGTTACTGTGCATGGAGATCATCTACCAAACCAAAGGAAAATAATAACAAAATGGCAAATGGGATCTTAATTATTAGCAGTGCTGTTAACAGCAAATTCATGGAGGCACTTGGGAATTAGAGGCGTGCAAGAGGCAGGGCCCAGCTCAGGCTCCAGAGGCAGGATGTGAACCAGGGAGGCAGGGTGTCCTTTGGCTGGTGGAGGCTTCTCACTGTCATCTGGTGTGCTGTGACCTGCTAAAGCCATATCCTAACAGGGATGTGAACGTTTTGAACAGGATCAGTAACAATAATTGCTCTTGCCAAAGGGTTTTGTTGAGCGGGTTTATGGCCTCCCCACCCCACCCTGCAAAGAAGTAATTGGAAGTAAAAATCCTGCTGCAGTTTTTGTTTGCAAGACCTGTACAAGTATTTTCCCTATGTTAATGTATGTGAACTTCCAGACCTCTGCTTCTTAGCTGTCAGGTTGAACCAAGTCCAGTGGCTTGAGCCAAAATACAGTCCAGACCTCAGAACATCATTCTAAAATGGAAATTAATTCTAAGCTTTTAACAATACTGTAAAACAAACGTTCTACATGTATTGGTGATTTTATGCCAGTTTTTCAAGTAATGCTGTGAATCTTTTTGAATGTTATGGGTCTAAACTGATCATGACAAATTTAACAGTTTGTATAGGATGGATTTTCCTTGTCTGCCATAACACAAAACTTATTCTTCGTTAGCACTTGAGTAACTTTATCCTGTTTGTGGTGATGGCAAATGCAAGTGTGCATTGATGTAAATACAGAATTTTAGGCTATGTCCATGTCATGCTGTGTTATTGAGCCCTTCGGTCTAATCCTGGTCCCAGACTACTGATTTCCTCACTCCTACTTGTCAGCTGCTTGGTCTCACTAAAGTCTAAAATTTAAAATGAAAGCCTTATGGGGCAAAGGGCAGGAGATGTTTTTCTACCAACTAGAATTACTGCCACAGCTGCATTTCTGCAAAATGAATTTTAGTTCTTGTTGAGGCTTAGAACATACCCTGGCAGACATTCCCTCTTGGTGCTTAATTAAGTTAGGAATTGCACATACTGGTTTATTGCATGTCTTTTAAAAAGAAAACCATTTCCAAGGATTTAAATCCATTTAATACAATTTTGCAAAAATGGAATTGTGGGTTGAGATTGGAGATGGCAGGTTTTAAGGTGTCAGATGAATATTGTATTCAGTCTTGTGACTCTGGTTAATGTTATTTTCCCAGCTTGCATAAGGAACTGAAATAAATAATACTTCCTATCAGTGGTATCACATAGGTTAGGTTTGACACTGTATAAATTGCAAAATCTAGTTGACTTAAAAGTCAAATGGCTTATTTAAGATTCTCTGTGTAGTAATGAGGTTTTTTCCATCCAAAAAATGCTTTAGAAATTACTCAAAATAATTGCTTGTGGGCTGTCTGAGCATTTAGCTAGAGAAACTGGAAGACTGTGATCCTGACTGTTAATCTGCATCAATAAGTGTGCCAAGGTGCATTTTTTATTTTCACAGGGCTTGAGGAGAAGCGGAAAGACACACTTTTGAAGAGTTGGACATCATATATCCAATCGAAGATAAGGCTGCTCAATTTAAGTGGCCAGTTTTGTGTTCAGAGATGTTTAGCAAATCCAGGTAAAGTCAGCTGAGTTACACAAATTCAACTCTTCCAAAAAGATAATAATAATAAAAAAGACAATGTTCAATGTTTAGCATCCCAAAATAAGCACGTATTTGAAGTATTTGGGGAACATGTCATTAATATTTCATTTTTGTGTCATTTGCATTAGAGCATGGAGATAAATTATGAATGCTTAGGAAATGCTTACTGTAAGAAAGGTATTAAGTGCCCCTTTTATTCTTAGCGATCTCTGACAAGAGAAAATAAAACTGCCACATTTTCTTAGCTCTTTCTCAACAAGAAACAATCCCCAATTTGTCACAGCTTTGTCTCCTCTTACAGCAGACACTCATCTCCCAGATCATTCAGCCCTTGCTTTTTTGCTTTTAGGCACGGTAAGATATCAAGAGTACCTGGCAACATCTTGGGGGGGGGTGGTTTATGAGATGTACCTCACTTGCTCCAAATGGATTTGCCATTTCCACACAGGTTTCCTCTCCCCTGGATGCTGGCCTCACCCCGATGTCTGGGCATTAGGGTCTGGTAGTCATCATTGCTGCCATGGAGAGCTCAGAAACGCAGCCCAGCTTGAGTCCCTTACTGGTGCTGCTGCTGCTGCTGGTGGTGCTCCTGCGGCCATCCCTGTCAGGCTCATCTTAGACCTGGGCAGAAAGCCCATCGGGACGAATGCAACAGCTTGTCCAGGAAGTAAGTAGATGGAAAGATTATGCTAAGATAACTGGTAGGTAAATATTTAAGTCCTACAAAAACAAATAGCTCATAATACACTGAACAGTTCTGCATTCTTTTTGGAGGTTGTATTTAAAAAAAAGTATCTCCTTAAACATATATTTACTTAAGAATACAAATGCAACATCCAGAGCAGCCAGCGATTAGCCCTGGTTTAATTTCTCTTTTTGTGGAGGCTTTGAGAGATTCTCAATACTTGCTTTGAGGGCTTTTTAGCATTCAGAGTATTACAGAATCAGAACTCAGAACTTAACGCAACAGAAAAAGTAAGAACTTTTCAGTGTAGGTACTGAGGTCCTGCAGTTTGTATAAGCAGAAGATGTGATCCCACATCCAAGCAAAATGAGATGTTGTTTTGCTGGAAAACTCTTTTTTCCCAGCACATTCCATTTTGAAGCACCCGTTGAACATTCAAGGCATTTTACAGCAGTAAGACTATGAAATGCCTAACATGTATGTATAGGACATGCCTCTGAAGGTGCAGGACACCTTTGATCTACCCAGCCCTGGCTCCTTGTCTTTACTGCCAGTCAGATGTCTATACACCCATTCAGTAGGTTAAAGCAGATATCGTTATGCATGTCCCATTATTTGATCCCATTGTAAACCTTTTCTGACAGGTCTGTTTCAATTTCCTTGACGTTAGCACTGGTCCACATGAGGGTAAGGAAGCTCCCCTGCAGGTCTGGGCCGGTAGTCAGCCTACAGTATGAGAAATGGAGTTACTGAAACTAAGGTATTTGTGTGTTTTTACGTTCTGTTGCTTTTTTTTTTTTTTTTCTTCTCCTCATACATAAGGTGTTCAGATTTTAGGAACATACATAAATTATTGCAGAGCTCAGAGACATTTAGCCAGGGACTTCTTACTCATTTCACAGCTGCTGCTTTTTCCCAAATATTTGCAAGCAGTTACATGATGCAATGGTTTCAGTAAATAGGTACAGTTATTTATCAAATAGAACCATGTCATAGTACCTATGATGTTCTGCGTAATAAAGAAAGTAGACAAAGCTGAACAAAAGTTATAAAACCAATTTTAATATAATTACTGCTCAGTGCAAATAATCATTGGCTCCTAAGTTCTTTTCTGATGTGTAAGCTTGCTAAGGATCCAGAATCATTGACTTTAACTTCTGTGCCTCTTAATCTGTGCTGCATTGGATCAACAGGACCTTCTTCGAAGCCACTGAGGACAAGTGTTGATTGTTGAAATCAGCATGGGAATTGCTCCTCTTCATGAGTCTCCTGATGACTTTGAGGAAAATGTTGCCCACGCAAAACTATGAATAGGGTCTGTAGAAACCAGAGCAACACACCTGAACATTACAGCACCAGTTAATCTCCTCGATGAGCAAAAGTCATTCACCAAAGTCGATCACCCATTTGGGTGCATATGAAAGCAGTGTGTATCAATTTGTTATATTTAGCTAAAAATACATTTGAAAATATTATGTGCGAAGTTCATCATACGTAGATCCCGGAAAACTAAATCCTTCCCTACACCAAATATCTATCTGAAGTCTCTAGGAAAGTTACTCGCCATGGTATCTCTCTGTCACAGCCATGCCCTGGAAGAATGATGTGGCAGTTCAATTCCCTGCCCTTTTGCATTTGTAAATCATCAGAGTTTTTGAGTTGAACGTGCTGTGAAATCACAAAACACTTGTTCTGTGTTGTCCCAGAGTCTGTTAATTAGTAAGGCTTTTAATTACATAACTACCCTACTTTAAAACTGTCCTCTTTCCTATTACGTCATAAAAATAGAAGACTTGGCCCTGTGCTTTTAAAAAAGTGACTGCTGAGGTATTTATTAACAGCAGCTCTAAGACATTTTTTAGTGAGCAGTGAGAGCTGGAGTATGGAAATGTCATATTTTACCTAGCATTAAACATCTGCTAAACTAGGAACATAACTCTTGCCAGATTGTTATTTTGCATGCATGTCTTCTTTGTAGAAAGAAATGGCATGCATTTTTCTTTAAGTATTTTAAAGTTCACCTTTGTTTGGTGATCTAGTCAAGTAAAAAAAGTTTCTGAGCAGCTTGTGAGAGCAGAAGACTAATTAATTTCAGGCGTTGGATAAAGTACATTCTTTTCCATTTTTGTCTGCTAACAAGTACTGCTAATACCCATAATAACAGATCTTCTAGAAAATAGTATTGCACAAAGTTTACGGTACTTTGCCAATAATTATCTCAGTATCTTTGTGAATTAAAAAACTGCTCCCGTTTTTGTGAGACAATACCCATTGAGGCAACATCAGAACTGCACCTAGAGAAAAGAGTCTTTGATGTTATTGTTGTAGGAAATAAGCAAATCCTTTTTAAATGTTTAATAAAAGATCACCACTTTTTCATCATTAAGGTGAACATTTTCCAGTCTCTCACCTAGCATTGCACCTGAAAGTGAAGTTGAGATATATTTAAGATAGGCTGGCCCTGTAGATCCCTGGAACATACATGGGCTTTCTAAAATGTTGTCACTGTTTGGGTCTATATTTTCACTTTTATCTCTCAGAGTTACTGGAAACAGCTGTACGTGTAGGTTCTTCCACCAAAATTTCTGTTTGTTGGAGGTGTTTGGGTCTGTGGGGTAGTTTGGGCTTTTCACTACTGTGAATGCATCCTTTTAATGCCAGATTGGTCCTTTGAACTTTTGTCACTGGACCATCCACCATAAAGAATGGTTACACTGAAAGTTTACAGTGGTTTTTATACTCCCACTATAAAACAAATGCTTAAATGAAAGTCTTACTTGGAAGTAAATCACACAATATGCAGCTTTCCTCCAATTATATTATGTAACACGGTTGTATTTATATGAGCATGGGGTTTAGTTTGCACCTAAAGCCCTTTCTGTGAGGTGACTGCAGAATGCAAGGTACCCACCCTGGGTTGCCAAAACTCACTGATGCCTGCACAGAGCTTTAGCCAAAGATTCCATATAAATTTTTGGCTCTTAGGAAAAATACTGAGATCTCTTGACTGCACCCATATAGATGTTTGGGTTTTAAATATTTTATCTTTAGAGGATAAGGTTTTTTTGTAAGGATTATTCAGAGGGTAATTGACCTTGCCAAAAAGCTGGCACTCAGAAAATGCAGATATTTAAACCCCTTAAGTACGTCAAGAAAACTATCATGCTTTCTGCTGCAGAGCCTTCCAAATGGGTTTTTTTCACAGTGGTTAGAGAGCAGCTTCTGCTGCCAGTTTTTACCAGTTTATGTTAATGAGATGTTGAAATGTCTCATGCTATTCCTTCTGTATAGTATACAAATAATATTTTAATGTATATCCTTTTTGACCTACGAGGGTATTGATGTCACAAGATGTGAAATCTGGGGTTGCACAGTATTTCCTCCAGTACGTTGTGTCAGAAAGGACAGAGCTGCATCATTCCAGTTTCGTGCAACAGATGTGCACCATGCTCACAGCAACCTCCTGCTACACATCATCTTAGGCCACTACAGCAAAACAATCTTTGAAGCAGAGGGTATAACGTTGCCCTTTATAGAATAACACGTTGATACCTGATTTGGTTGGACATCTGCATTCTCCTTCCTTGGTTAAAAGTGTGTTTGTTGCTCAAAGGTGAGGTAGCTGGTACCTTTATGGGCCTGTCTCTGCAACGCTTTTAACATTTTAGTCAGTCTGGAAAAATGCTGGTTTGGTTTTTTTTCTTTTCACTGTACTTTATCTGTTGCCTGTCTCTCTCAAGCTGGTGGTCCCCAATGTGCTGTAGTATGATTGTGGTAGTAATAACAGAATGAGAATGCCAGAAATGAGCATGGTTCTCCTTGAGAAAATGTACAGAGAAGCTACTCTGAGCTTTTCAGTGTGCTCTCGCTCACCTTGTAATTGTTTCAGTATGCAGTGAAATGAAATTGATAAGTATGTCTTTTCTTTTGCTCCTTTCTTTTTAGGTCCCCATATCAATTATGCTGAAAGTGGTGACAGATCACTTCAGTTACCCTGAAATGTGACCTGCTGTCTTTTGGGTGAGACCTGCTTTGTAATGAAACATTATTTTAGCTTATGTGTGTGTGGTCAATGCACGTATCATTTATTGTTCTCTTTAGTTCACTCTTAACAGTAAGTTAGCTGATTAAGTTAGGGTATTTGCTTTAACACTTTGGTTATTAAAGCAGTCCATGTATTACAGTATGGACTGGTATCTCGATTAGTTCCACTTAGAAACATAGAACTGTCTGAGTTGGAAGAGGTCATCTAGTCCAACCCCCCTGCTGAGAGCAGGGACAGCCTCAACTAGAGCAGGTTGCTCAGAGCTCTGTCAA